>JAFEMH010005278.1:0-170059 GCA_022495995.1 Adenophora triphylla var. japonica
CTATTTATACCCTTCAATGTAGCCGTTGGAATATGACTGTTGTAGTTGCCATTTCACGAGCTCGGGACTGGCCTTTCGCCCCACTTCGTCTCACTCGCAGTCTTTACGAAATGGGTTGGAAGCCGCGTTTGAATCGAGAGCTTCGGAAGGTCTTCAAAGGTCTTCGTGGTCTTTATTCGTCTTCACGAACTTGACAGCCGTTAAGATCCAGGTTCCACTTTGCTCGAGATTGTGGTAACAGAGATTTGAGAGACAAAGCCTACGGCTATCGAGAGGAACGTGAAGCACATACTGCTGATCATACAAGGCTTAGCTATCGAGATGTTCTCTAATAAGGACCGAGATGTACCACTTTGATGATCTTTTGATGGCTTTGCAGAGCGAATATGATTCATGTTTCTTGATTGATTGTAATCATCAGATATAACAGTAATCATATTTATCAAACTCATAACATTGATACACTGAATGAATATGAAGTTTGATTTGGGTCGCTTATGGACTTACTGCCAGAGCAAAGGATCATGATCGACAGCTTCTTCCTTGATATAAACCCTATTCTATATATATATATATATTCCCTTATCAAAACCAACTAACTAAGACATTGATCAAAGTTAGGTCCTAACAATATATCTTTTTTTTTATAATTAGGAAGGTTGATCATGTGTTATTTTTAATGAAGTAGTCTAAAACCCTATTTTGCAAACAAAGTGACAAGTCGCCCTATTTCGCTAAGGCCTTAAACGTCGGGCCCCGAACTGGTACTAATTTCGTGGGCGTTAGACCCTATTTTGTGATTTACCGTATAATTAAACTATAAGAGGTGAAATAGTCTTATAAATCAATTATAAGATGACCGTATTTGACCCTCAAAATAAGAGCAACAAGCTTCATTCAAATTGTCAAGGGTATTCTTGTGACGACCCCAACCCTAGGCACTTATTTTAAATATTAAATTATATGCTTTTAATATTTATGCTTTCATCTTTATGTGTTCAATTATGTCTCTAACCTCTTAAATTAGGATAAATTATGAAAAGTAAATTGAGGAACTTATGAGAATTTATTCGACATTAAATAAAGAAACTAGGGAAATAATAAAAATGGGAAAATGCTAAATAAGATGGGGAGGTTAAATGAAAGCAGGATGAATTAATGGGATAATGTTTATTTTTAAATTAATTCGGGGTAGGATGAAGCCTTGGATTAATTCCCCATCGGGGCCAAATTACTCCCTTTCTTCTCCTTGTGCCAAGCGCCCCTCCCATCACCTCTCTTACTACTCCTTCCCCTCCCTCTCCTTCGCCATTTACACAAAAATTAACTCAGAGAAAGCTTTAGAGAGAGACCTCCATTGAAGCCTCTGCTATTCAAGCTTTGAAGTCAATACATTTCTTCATCAAAATTCAAGCTCCAAGCAGCACTATTAAAGTGCTTGATCATCTAGAGGAAGCTATTCACAGCTAGAAAGATCAATCTTCCTTCTAAAATCCACATGTGAGTTGTTAATGATTCCTTTTTGGGAGTTTGTAATTATAAAATCTTTATTTTCTTACGTTAAAAACCAATACCTTTTTGTAACTAAACAGCTGATTGTTTTCAAAGTTAGTTATCTCCTCCTCCGAATGTGGAGTCGAGCGGGAGTTCTTTTTTGGAAATGTTATATTATTAATGCTTATAAGTTTCAAAGTCAAAGTAAAGTTTTAAAAAGTTTAGTGTTTTTGGGTTAGTTTGGGGACGCACCAACTCGGGACACGTGTAGGTTCCGGGTCGGGGTCCTCACAGCTTGGTATCGCAGCTCTGCTAGAATTCCCCTCTGGGTGGGTAGTCTAGCCGAGCGAACAGAGGTGTGGTAACTCGACGCCGAGTTGCTTAATGCAGGAGTTTGTTTGTGAATGGCGGGAAATGAAGGTGATCCGAACTGGGTCTGGGTAATGTTGCGGCAAAATCCAAATGCCGAGATGATGGATTAATGTTCCTGAGGGTTCCTTCAAAGATATGGCAACCTCGTAATCGTAATTTGAATCGAGAATCTAAGGCGCATAAGTGGGCAACATGGGCTGGAGAAGTTCGCAAGATGTTCCTTCCCTCCTTAGCTTCAACTGAGATCCTGGATCCGGTGAAGGCCGAGAGGTGGCTTGAGGCTATGAACAAGATTTTCGCAGCTATGGAGAGTACCGGATATGAGAAAGTGAGATGCGCCTGTTTTCAAATTCGGAAGTGACCAATGGAGCATTGGTGGCAAGTGCTGCAAGGATGGTTGGGACACGAGATTTGGACAACCGCAGACGTTGGAGAACTTCACGCTCAAGTTCCGAGATCATTTTGTGCCGATGGTTAGCTAGGGCAAGACAAGAAAGAAGCCGAGGATTCCTGAAGCCGGGAAGCAAGTGGACCATGACGATAAGCCGCTGAGATTGGGCCTAAGTAGCCTGTATTGCTCAAGGCCCGATATTGTCCCCCATTTCCGGTGCCGCGAATTGAGGAGAAAAAGGCTTGAAGCTTTAGTTTGCTGGTAAAGGTTTAAGAGTTGAAGTTTCTAAGCGCTTGTTGACGCATAACTTCGCTACTTTCCAACGGCAAATACAGTGAATATGGCGTACATCGGATTGAGAACGACATGAGAGGAGCATCAGTGGTAAGAATGAAGAGAGGAAACAGAACTGTATTTCTGTGGTCAGGCAAGATCTTATCGGGACGGGGATTAGAGTGCAGTGAGGACTTTCACCCCGGAGCAAATCGGAGGTCAGTGTGGCGGCTCCGGCAAATCGTGCGACTTCTCGGGTCAGCTTCTGTTGGGACAACATGTAACCCAGGTTTTTAAAAGAGGATAGGAGCATTCCGAAGAACAAATGTCGGAGCCAAACAAGGCAAGCTTGTTTCGAGTGTGGATCGCCGGGCCATTTCGGGGAGGAATTGTCCCAGAGTCACGTAATAAACAAGCAGACGGGTACCGGATTCGGGGTCAAGGTAGTGGTGTGAAGAGAGATGTTGATGGGAAACCTAAGGATAAAGTCCAAGGTCGTGTGTTTGCTTTGGGTCGAGGAGAGGTCGATCCTAATGCCGTCATTAGAGGTATAGTTCCTGTCTCAGGAGTTAAGGCCCGCATTCTTATAGATCCCCGTCTTCCCATTCATTTGTGGCGTCTCATTTTGCATTCTCATTGCATATCTTGCCCGAATCTATGCTCTTATGTGTTAGAGGTCTCTACTCCTATGGGAGAGAGCCTTCAATCTTCTTTTGATATATCGTGGATGTGATGTGACTATATGCTGGGCATGTACGTTGCATGGATTTGGTCGAGTTACCAATCCGTGATTTTGATGTGATCCTTGGTATGGATTGGTTGAGTCATGCCATGCTTTGGTAGACCTGTCGTAGGAAGCGAGTCTCATTTGCTATGCCCGATGTGTCACATTTATATTTGATGCCGATAAATCTATGTTCTGGGTTACATGTTATTTCCGCCTTAAAAGCTAGAAAGATGATATCTAAGGGGTGTACGGGTTACTTAGCTTATGTGGTAGATTCCAATAAGAAGTCTCCCGAGTTAGCTCATGTTTGCCAGAATGAATTTAGTGATGTGTTCTCTAGTGAGTACTCTATGCCTCCTGACCGTGAGATAGAGTTTTGTATTGACTTAGTACCCGTACCGCTCCTATCTCTAAAGCACCCTATAGAATGGCTCCTACGAGTTAAAGAGTTGAAGGTCCAATTGCAAGAATTGTTAGACCGAGGTTTTATTCGTCCTAGTGTGTCTCCGTGGGGAGCACCGGTCTTGTTTGTTAGGAAGAAGGATGGTACCTTACGATTGTGTATTACTATCGTTTGTTGAACCAAGCCACCATTAAGAATAAGTATCCTCTTCCGCATATAGATGATTTGTTTGACCAACTCCAAGGTTAAGTTATCTACTCAAAGCTTGATTTGAGAAGCGGATACCATCGCTTGAAGATTAGGCCGGATGATGTTGCTAAGACAAACTTTAGTACTAGATATGGTCATTATGAGTTTGTGGTGATGCCGTTTGGGTTGACTAATGCTCAGTAGTGTTTATGGATATGATGAACCGTGTCTTCAAGCCTTATCTCGATAGTTTTGTGGTGGTCTTTATTGATGATATTCTTGTGTATTCTAAGTCCCGGGAAGAGCATGATGAATCATTTGAGGATTGTCTTGTCCGTTCTTCGTGAGAAGCGGTTGTATGCTAAGTTCGTAAGTGCGAGTTTTGGCTTGAGCAGATTTCTTTCTTGGGGCATGTTGTGTCGAGTTCGGGATTTCCGTGGATCCCGCAAAGATTGAAGTCGTGGTTAATTGGAAGCAACCTTCGACCGTGACCGAAGTCCGTAGTTTTCTTGGTTTGGCGGGAGTACTATCGGAGGTTCATTGAGGGGTTTTCTGATTGCTACTCCGTTGACTAGGTTGGGACTCCGGAAAGATGTATTGTTTGTGTGGGATTCCAAGTGTGAAGCAAGTTTTGATGAATTGAAGAAGAGGTTGACGACGGCTCCGGTTCTTACCCTTCCGAGTGGTTGCGAGAATTTTGTTATTTATAGTGATGCCTCGAAGGCGGGTTTGGGATGTGTGTTGATGCGTAATGGGAAGGTTATTGCGTATGCCTCTAGGAAGTTATCACCGCGGAATGTAATTATCCTACTCATGATATGGAATTGGCGGCGATTGTATTTGCGTTGCATAAGTGGAAGCATTATCTTTACGGAGCGAAATTCGAGATTTTCACCGATCATAAGAGTTTGAAGTACCTATTTACCCAAAAGGAGTTGAACAACCGGCAAAGAAGATGGTTAGAGTTTTTGAAGGATTTTGATTGTGTCATATCCTATCATCCGGAAGGCCAATGTGGTGGCCGACACGATTAGCCGAAAGGCGTATGTGACAGCCTTGAGTTCTCGGGAGTTGAAGAGTGAAGTGATAGTTGCGAATGTTCGAGCCGTTCCGACATTGTATGGTGATTTGAAGGAAGCTCAACAAGAAGATCCGAATTGAAGAAAATTTGTGATCAAGTGCAAAGATGGGAAAGCTTCTGGGGATTTTGCTTTGAATCGAGATGGGATTTTAACTTTCCAAGGGAGAATTTGCGTTCGTTATCGCCGGAAATTAAGAAGCGTGTTTTAGAGGATGGCCATAAGTCCAAGTTTGCGATTCATCCGGGAAGTACCAAAATGTATCAAGACTTGAAGCGTGGGTATTGGTGGGAATGGTATGAAGAGGGAAATAGCGGATTATGTTTCTAAGTGTTTGACTTGTCAACCGCATCAAGGCGTAACATCAAAGACCGGCGGGACTACTTCAACCATCGATATTCCGGAGTGGAAATGGGAAGGGATCTCGATGGATTTTGTTTCGGGTTTGCCTCTGCACCGCAAAGAAGATGGATGCTATATGGGTTATCGTGGATCGGTTGACGAAGTCGGCTCATTTTCTTCCGGTATCAACCAAGTTTTCGTTAGAGAAGTTAGCTCTTGTACTTAAAGGAGATTGTAAGACTTCACGGAGTTCCGGTTAGTATTGTTTCCGATAGAGATCCGAGGTTTACATCTAGATTTTGGAGAGCATTGTATGAAGCTGGGTTCTAAGTTATGTTTTTAGTACGGCATTTCATCCTCAAACCGACGGTCACCCGAGAGAACTATTCGTATACTTGAGGATATGTTACGAGCTTGTGTGATGGATTTCCAATTATCTTGGGAGGATCATCTACCGTTAGTCGAGTTTGCTTACAACAACAGCTTATCAGCCTAGTATTGAGATGGCTCCGTATGAAGCATTGTATGGTAGGAAGTGTCGATCTCCGACGTGTTGGGACGCAGGTTGGTGAAGCGAGACTTTGGGGCCCGGATTTGGTTCGAGATTCTACGGAGAAGATCAAGGTGATTCGGGATAGATTGAAGACGGCTCGTAGTAGACAGAAAGCTACGCCGACAATAGAAGGCGGGATTTATCATTTCGGGTTGGTGACTTTGTATTCTTGAAGGTCTCTCCGAGGACGGGGATTAAAAGGTTTGGGAATAAGGGTAAGTTGGCTCCGAGATTTGTAGGACCGCTTTGAGATTCTAGAGAAGATAGGGAATTGGCTTACCGGTTAGCGCGCGCTTGCTCCGTCTTTCTCTTTTGCTTCATGATGTGTTTCACGTTTCTATGCTTAGGAAGTATTGTCATGACCCCTCCCATGTTTTGAGCCTTCCTCCCGATGATGTCCAAGCGGACATGTCGTATGTTGAAGAGCCATTAAGAGTATTAGAATTCCAAGTTAAAGAGTTGAGAACCAAGAGTATTCCGATAGTGAAAGTCCTTTTGGAAGAATCACACCGTAGAGGAAGCAACGTGGGAGCTAGAGTCGGAGATGCAGAGCGAAATACCCGTGGTTGTTTGAAAATCCAAGTAAGTTTCCTTTTTAAAATTCGGGTCGAATTTTCTTTAAGGGGAGTGAGTGTGACGACCCCAACCCTAGGCACTTATTTTAAATATTAAATTATATGCTTTTAATATTTATGTCATCTTTATGTGTTCAATTATGTCTCTAAATCTCTTAAATTAGGATAAATTGGGTGAAAAGTAAATCGAGGAACTTATGAGAATTTATTGGACAATAAATAAAGAAACTAGGGGAAATAATAAAAATGGGAAAATGCTAAATAAGATGGGGAGGTTAAATGAGTAGGATTGAATTAATGGGATAAGGTTTATTTTAAATTAATTTGGGTAGGATTGAAGCTCGATTAATTCCCACGGGGGCCAAATTACTCCCTTTCCCCTCCTTGTGCCAAGTGTCCCCTCCCCATCACCTCTCTTACTACCCTTCCCCTCCCTCTCCTTCATTTACACAAAATTAACTAGAGAAAGCTTAGAGAGACCTCCATTGAAGCCTTGCCCAAGCTTTGAAGTCAATACATTCTTCATCAAAATTCAAGTCTAAGAGCACTATTAAAGTGGGATCATCTAGAGGAAGCTATCTAGCTAGAAAGATCAATCTTCCCTTCTAAAATCCATGTGAGTTGTTATGATTCCTTTTGGGAGTTTGTAATTATAAACTTTATTTTCTACGTTAAAAACCAATACCTTTTGTAACTAAATGTAGCTTGATTGTTTTCAAAGTTAGTTATCTCCTCCTCCGATGTGGAGTTGAGTGGAGTTCTTTTGAAATGTTATATTATTAATGCTTATGTTTGAAAGTCAAAGTAAAGTTTTAAAAGTTTAGTGTTTTGGGTTAGTTTGGGACGCACCAACTCGGGACACGTGTAGGTTCCGGGTCGGGGGTCCTCACAGTTGGTACCAATATTTCTTGATTTGAACTAGGATCGCTTAGCAAGTTGTTCGTCACTTATAATTGGACACTCCCACTGCAATTGAACTTGAACCTTCACTTAGGCCTTGTATCCTTGTATATGGAATTTGTAGGGTAGGTTAATGATCCCTCATTTCCTTACTTGATGTTATATATCTTGTTGTTGATATTGTTTAGTGCATTCATAAATTGTTGCACTTTGATATTGATTGGGCATGAGTATATATTACCATGTAGCTATTATTTATCCCTTTTGTGGATTTTATGCAAAGTATCTATTATGTGCTTGATATGTGTGAGTCACCGACGTTGGGGTATAACGAGAATACGATCAATTATGGAAGTGTGACCTAATGTGATCGGATTATGTTATATTCGTGACCGTCCCTCCCCGCGGCCACGAGTTGGGGTTATAGCGTCAGTATTGAGCCAAAAGCCTTACAGAGTTGCTAATGTCTTATATGGTTCCCTCGAAAAACGGGTCTTATAAGACGTGAGTATTGCTTAAGCACTCACCGTAATTGGAGTATTATTATACCCAATGTTGTACGACTACTGTTCGCACGGGAAAAGGTAAACTAAGGTAATGGAATGTGTTTATAGCTTTCCCAATGTGTTATGTGCGACTTAATTTGCTATATGTTGCATTTATTTGGCATATTGCCGCATCCATAATAGCTTGCCGAGATTTATTCTCACCCCTCTCCCTTTACTGCTTTTAGATCCCGAGACAGAGGACCGCCCAAGTAAGGACGGAAAGGAGTTTGGCTGTGAGCATTTTGGGATATTGTCGGGGTACGTTAGGTTGGCGTAGAAATTATTTTGTCATGATTCCTTTTGGGAGTTTGTAATTATAAACTTTATTTTCTACGTTAAAAACCAATACCTTTTGTAACTAAACAGTTGATTGTTTTCAAAGTTAGTTATCTCCTCCTCCGATGTGGAGTTGAGTGGAGTTCTTTGAAATGTTATATTATTAATGCTTATGTTTGAAAGTCAAAGTAAAGTTTTAAAAGTTTAGTGTTTTTGGGTTAGTTTGGGGACGCACCAACTCGGGACACGTGTAGGTTCCGGGTCGGGGTCCTCACAATTCTGGTCCTTAAATGTTGAGGGTCTTTGTGGGCCCTTATGTAAGAAGCTCATTTGTAAACGGTTAATTATGATTTTAATTTGGTGATGAATGAGTTTTTTATTTTATTAAGTACTTTTAGACTTGATTATTTCTTTGTTCATTTGTTATTTGATTTATGTTTTTTTTTTGTTTACGGTGGTTATAAGCTTTTAATACAAGAAACTGAGAAGAAATAGGGTTAAATGAAGTATTTTTGTGAAGGCTAAGGATCGTTGGACATAATTCAAGAATTCGTTGTTTAATTTGTAATTTTTGAGACTAAAGTGACTAAACCGAAATTATTCTTAGTCAATGATCGATCTTAAATACCGTAAAAGTCTAATGACCAATATATAATTTCAAACTTTCGGACTAAAATATAATTTTAGTTTTGGACTTGTGTCGATCTAATGTCTAGTCCAGCAAAGAGTTACGTACATTTATTTCTTTTATTTAAGCTAGGGGTGTTTAGGGATTATCAAAAGCTATTCTAAAATTAGATTGTGTTTGGCCCGTAGGATTCTAGGGTTGATTGTCCAATTCTCTGTTCAAGATTACTAAGATGCCTAGACACCTATAAGTTGGGTATTGGAACTAGACTGCACTAATGTGGTTATGTCTTGTTCATCTTAATGTTCTAACTAGGATGAAATTCCGTGCTACGCACGGGATACTTTTTAATTTATTATTAGTCATTTTTTGAGAGATTTTCTTTAGTTATTACCACATTAAATTTTTTTCTCGTACGGATACTTTTAAATTTATTTATTTTTTAAATGTTTATGACTTTATTTTATCATAATATATTTATTTTGTTACCACTTACTTCCTCCGGTCCCACCTCACTTAATACCTAAGAGGTGGATACAATAATTAAGGAAAAATAAAATAAAGAAAATGTGTGGTAGAAAATAAAGAGAGAGGGAGAGAGAATGAGTGGGTTAATAGTAGCTAGTTGAAAAAATTGTGTGGTGAAAAATGAAGAGAGAGAATGAATGGTTGAGACATGAATGAATATAAAATTATAAAAAGATTATCATTTTGAGAAGTCTCAAGTGAAGTTGAAACGATCAAGTGAGGTGGAAGAGAGGGAGTATATTGTTTTACTTATTTTAAAGCATGATGAGTTTGCCTCTTCATTCTTCATGATGATCTAACATTAATTTCGTATCATACTATATTCATTTCATTTTAATTAAATTTAAAATAAGAGAATTTTGGTAGTCGAAAACTTTTTTTGTCCAATGTTTCATCTTCTAAGACTTATTATATGCATATATACTTATTAAATGTTTTAACTTTTAATTTAGTTAATTCATAATTAAGAGACTTTTTGATAAGCAAAATATTAATTTACCTACTCATTCATCTCCCTTTAAGATTTATAACACTAAAAATATTTAATTCATAATGAATCTATCTTTGAATTTTATATGACTTTTCATATTCAGCTTCCTTTAAATTAAGTTACACTTCTAATGTTTCATCTTTTAGACTTATTATATTCATATATATTTATTAGATGTTTTAATTTTAAATTTAATTCAATTTATATGTAAAGACTTTTGATAATCCAAATATTAAGTCATCTTATAATTCATGTCATTTAAAGACTTGTTGCATAATTAAAGTAGAATTAATTCATAGTGGATCTAACATTTGATTTTAAAAGACTTATCATATTCAATTAATCATTAAAATTAGTTTGCATCTTTTAGGGCTTATTATATGAACATATATTTATTGCATGTTGTAATTTAATCTAATTTGATTCATAAATAAAAGACTTTTTGATGATCCAAAGTCAACCACTCATTCATCTTTCTTTAAGATTTATATCATAAAATTTTTTAAAAAATATGGATCAATCAGTAATTTATATGAGTGGTTTTTTTTTTCATTAAGTTTTATCTTTATAGTATAAAGTAATAATTTTTTCATGGATCAATCAGTAATTTATAAATATGGAGAGGACTTTTTGTAAAGTTTCATATGGTCGGATAGAAAGTATATATGTGTCTATACAAACTTAATTTATATAATTAAGTTGATATTTATAATAAAAATTATAAATTAAACATGTTGAATAATTGCCTCTCTAAGTATATAAAGACAAATGAAGTAAGTTATATATTTTCATCCGTAAAATTGATCACTAAACAATAAAAATTTTAAGAAAAAAAATTATAATAACATAAAAATAAGAAAAAGTTCTAGTTGAAAATGGATGTGAAGTTCATATAACTTGGTAACTCATTTTTGCAACTTAATACTTGAAATTGTATTACATTGATATATACATAATTTGTATTAAAATCAACAACTCCAAAACATAACTGAGTAAAAGATAAAAGAATAAATTAAAATTAATTAGTAAAACATAATCAAAATATATAAAACATCAACGAAGACCAAAATTAACTCTCAAATAAAATTATGATAAAAAGCAAATATATAGACATAGTAATTAAAAGGATAACTCACCAAAATGTAAAATAATTTTTTAAACTCAAATCGTAACTAAATTCAAATAAAAATATCATAAAAATAACCAATTGGTAATATTCAAATCAATAAAAAATAAATTATGTCGGTCTTTTCAAGTTCTATAACGAATTTGTATAAATGAATCTAAGTACTTCACATACCTAAGAAGTTTGGCGGGTAAAGTTAAATCAAACTTATTCCGTCTTAAAATAAATATATTGTGTTTTTTTGATGAAGAGAACAAATAAATATTTATTTTGGACGGAGGTAATAGTAAAATAAAATGATAAGCGGAAATCCAATGAGATAATATATGCAAAAATTATAGAGGTGAAACTTACTCAAATGATGCATTTTTTTCTCAATCAATCTAATGTATTATTTCTCATCAAAATTTGTCCAAGAACTATCTTCCCAACCTAAAGGAAAAGAAACAAAAAAAATTGTGAGTGATGATGCCAAAATCGTCAACACAAACTTCAAATCCAAGCGCGTTGAATGCTCCGGCGATTGCAAGGCCCGAAAATAAGAGAAAACACGTAAACTAAGCCGGGCGGATCCGGCTAAAGGCCCTCCGGCGTGAGAGTAAGTTCACGGCTGATATTAGAGAAATCAAATTGACAGAGTTTCTCCAATGTAAAAAGTAACGTATCAATGATGAGCCATGGGGCTTGTATTTATAAGAATGGATAGGTAGAATCCATGTTGGAATGAACTTGTAAATAGATAAGATATAATCTTAAGAGAATTATATCTCGTTAAGGAGTCATTGTTTGACTTGAATTGCTATTGGTAATCCGTAATCCCGATTGGATTACAACCGCATAATCCTTGTTGAATAAGGATTGTAATCGCTAGCCTAACGCCGAGGAAGGCAAATGTTTTCCTCGGCCTTTGGCAAATAGGCCGAGGAGAACGATCCCCGCTTCCTCGTCACTTGATGAATGGCCAACATGAAAATATGCCTGGGAGAATACTTGTTTCCTCGGTAATTGGTGACAAAGCCGAGCAAAGGACTTTTCTCTCCTCGGTAATTGAGACAGCCGGCCCAAGAATGGCGACATAAGGCCAAGGTAAATGTTCCTCGCCTACGAGGAAGAGAATGCTCTACCTCTAATACTTGATGAATATATAATATCCATGGCTCAATATAGTTGGGCCTGTGTTCGGGCAAGCCCACGCTCGTAGCTCGGTTTATACCGTTCACTGGCCCCCAACTTTCTAGCTTGGCTTAGACGAGTAGAAAGTTAGCTCTAAGGCAAGACGCACATGGAATACGAACAGTTTGATACGTGTCCTGCTGCGTCGCTTCATATAACCGACGGTTGCCATTCTGGGCCCCCCGCCTTGTCACGCCTTGAACCCATCATTTCGCATTTAATTCTTGGGACTCCGGACCTGGATCTTTGCTTTACCCACGGGTTGACCCGGATTGGAGGGGTATAAAACTAAAACCCCTTCAATTTAAACCTTTACACACTTCCAAGTTTTTGAGAGCATTTTGACGAACGAACGCAAGGTTTAACAACGATTCTCCGATCTTCTTCTTACCCAGCTTCCGGCGAAGCTTTCTTTCTCCGGCGAGCTTGTTGCGCCGTGATTCCTGACCACTTCTTCTCAATCGTGTATGAAATCATTCCCTTTCGCGTAATCCGTCCATCATTTTGCGATTTCTAGGGTTTTTAGGATGGATTTTGAAAGTGCCAAGAAAATGGACCGCCATTGTTGAAGGTTGAAGCTTTTCTTGATAAAAAATTTTAAAAACTTCAGCCTCTTTAGTTCTCTTTGCATTTTATATGAAATTTCTGGAATATTGAATGAACTCCCCTTCGTTTTTGATTCCCTTAGAAATGGCTCGATCTTGGGACCATTCTCCCCGATTCCGTTATGGATATCATACTGAAAATTTGAGGGTCTATCGTAGAGAGAGGTCCATGGTTGATGCTCACTCGATGATGTAAGCAAGCGCTAAGAGGTTATGGTCGAACTCGTCTATTCCTCCAATACCCCGACTCCACCGTAATAGATAGGATCGAGTCCGGTTCTCCCAACATTATAGTTTTTGAGGATAGGGCCGAGATGATGGAGCACATCGATCCGTTCTACCCGGCCTCGATCGCGAAATGCGTGAGCGCCGAGAGGTACGGCTCCTCCTCGGCCTTATTAAATGACGAGGAGGGGAATCTCCCTTCCCCGTCCTAAATCGGGCCATGGACGAGGTCACTAATTTTGTCTCCCTCGTCTTTACGCAGATATGACGGGAAGAGGAGAACCCTCCTCGTCTACTCGCATAGTTGATGCTTTCGTGGAGGAAGCACAAACCGATGGCCGTTTGGCCCGAAGAAGAGGAGGCCGAGGACGAGGAGGCCAAGGGTTAGGACAAAGGCAAGAGAGGACCCCTAGAGCCGGGGATCCCATGCTGGAAAAGCTATACTCCAAGTACGGGGTAGACAAAGCCGAGTACAGGCTAACTTATATGGGCCACATGGAGCTGAAGACTGAGAAGGAAGAGAATGACTTCTATTACAACCAAGATTTTGTCCACTTCTACTTCAAACAATTCCAACAAGGACTTCGTCTTCCACCGGATCCTTTCATCTCGCGAATTCTCGGACGACGCAGGGCGGTGCCAGCCATGCTTGGAGCCAATGGTACCTGTCCTTGTCGCCTTCATCATCCTATGCCGAAGCTTAGGATATGAGCCAACCATGGGAGCTTTTAGGCATTTTTACCATGTCCAATTTGTCAAGGAGAGCTGGCTCCTCGTCATCAAGAGTGCTTCCAAGAAACCAAAATTGCTCCTCCCGATGTCTAGCAAAGTTGCTGGTTGGGATAACCACGTCATTAGAGTGGAGAGCCGCCAAGGATGGGAGTTCCAGTCTCCTTGCAAAGGTCCAACCTCTTCGTTCCCCGTCCAAAGAATATGAATGGACCAAGGACTTGATCAAACGCCCGGAAGAATTTGCCGAGGCGGGAGTTCTTGATTGGTCGCTGATTGAGTCCTCGGACCATTACTACATTCAGCGGGTTTAATGCCGGGAAAAAGGATGGGGTATCTCCCCTTGTCGCCGTAAAGCAGGGGGAGACGCTTCAATGACTCGGACTGGCCCATCCCGGCTTAGTATTCCATGAGGATTGCATTAGGTGCAACACTGAACGCCCCCGGGATCAGTGTCTGGATGATGTAGACATAGTTGGATGTAAATATTTCTCTTTTTTTTTTTACTTGGTATTTTTCAAATGCTTGTTTCCCTTGCCCGTATTTAACTCTTTCCTCGTCCTTGCAGATTTAACAGCCGAGGAAGAAGAAACTTTAGCTATGGAGAGACTTAGTCCCCAAGAGCTTGTGAAGAGGAAGAGGAGGTTGAGCAAGAGAGCCGCCTTGACAGAAAGGAAGGAGGATGCTAATGCACGTAACCTCATCCTTAACGTGCAGACTGACCAACCCCTTCCCCTTAAGTTGCACGGGGAAGTGAATGCCGAGGAACCGGCTGCTGATAACCAAACCAACCCATCAACTGTAGAGGGGCATAGCCTCCATGTTGATGCCGAGGAAGAAACAACCGAGGAAGCTAACCTCGTCCAAAGGAGGTCAGGCTCCAAAAGAACTCCAAGTGCCAGCGCCGAGGAGCCGGCTGCCAAACGGGCAAGCGTCGCTGCCCCCGAGGTTGATGCTCCCTCCTCGACCGTTCGCCGCCAAGATCGTTGAAGAGGCCGACGAGCTGGCCAAAAATATGTCCCTTGGTATTCCTCGCCTTAGGGACTCCCCGTCGCAAGGGGAGGGACCCTTGGTGAGATTGGGCCGAGCTCCCATCCAAAGTGGCTATGGATGAGGATGCTTATGAAACCCTTTGCAAAGAGGGTCCTAACGAGGATACTGTGCTTTGCCACAAGGGACTCCTGATTGCTGAGGTAAATGTTGATCCCTTTCTGGGTTATTATCTTTGATATTGGATTTGTCTTCCTAACGACGATTTATCTTTCAGTTGGCTTCAGTCACGGCGTACGAGAACGTGCTGGCCAAGAAGAAGACAAGGCGCCCGAATGAGGCCAAGGCGCTCAAGCAAAGAGCGAAAAAGAAAGTCTTCCTTGGCTAAACTTTTAGAAGCCAAGGATGCCGAGCTTGCAGCCGGCCAAGGCCAAGGTTGAGGCCGAGGTAAAAAGGGCCGAGGAAGAAAGGTCTAAAAGCCGAGGAACATCTCCGGCTCAAAAATGAAGAGCTTGCCCGTGCCAAGGCGTATAAGGCCGAGCTTCGCACCAAGGCCGAGGAAGCCGAGGCCGTGCCGAGGACCGGAAGCTACCCTTCCGGCTAGGGAGGAAGAGGCCGTAGCTCTGCTCAAGGAGAGCTCGGCTTTCAAAGAACCGATGATGGCCGCTCGGCCTTCAGAGAGGTCAAGCTGACGAGCAAACACCACCATGTTCGAGGATGGCTACCTCCACTTGGCCCGAGCATTTTAGCCGATCCCTCCACAGTCCGGACATCAACAAGATTGCCCACTAATCTCGCCGGGATCAATATGCCGAGGAGGTCGTGGCACTCCATCACTTGGTCCCTTATTCGAGAGCAACATGGAGCCGATTGCCGCCAAGGATGCCCATGCTTGCAGGAAGTGTGGACGCCGGCTTCGTTGTCCCCGCAATATTAAAGACCCTAGTGGAGGCGATCCAAGACGCCGACGAGCTCGAGACCTAGAGGCCGAGGTGGAAGGAGGGACCTGGGAAAGTAATGCTTCCACTAATCAAACGACCCTTCCTCCTCCCCGGCTCTATCATAATACCGGGCTAGAAGAGCCTTTTGAGGATGCTCAACAATCTTAGGATAGTTTTCCTTTTTTGTTCTTGTAATAGACAATAGGATCTTGTAATTTCCATTTGAATATCAATGAAAAAATCCTTTTCATTATTCTTTGTCACTTTCTTGACTTGGTTATATTTTGGTATGCTATGCACTAGCCTTAGGAAGGTGGGATCCGAGGAAGGTCCCTTGTTCCTTGTGGAGCAGTGGTTAAGCCGAGGAAGATTCCTCAAACCATAACTATACTCGTACTTCATTTGGGCCGAGGAAGTTTTCCTCGGCTTTGAATGTTGTAATCCCGAATCGAGTAGATTCACGGTAGGAGGTTTATCGAAGCCATTAGGCCGAGGAAAGTCCTCGGCCGTTAATCTCCTAAGTCAAGATGGACCCTTGACTAGAAGAGTTGTAAGCCATCGTGCCAAGGTGATCCCTTGGTCTGGCTGTAAGCCATCGTGCCAAGGAAGATCCTCGTCTTGAGCAATTGTTAAGCCATCGTGCCAAGGAGGACCACTTGGTCTTGGCCGTGTTAAGCCATCGAGCCAAGGAGGACCCTCGGTCTTGGGCGTAATGTAGGCCATCGTGCCAAGGAAGATCCTTGGTCTTGGCCGCTGTAAGCCATCGAGCCAAGAGGATCCTTGGTCTTGGCAGTGTTAAGCCATCGTGCCAAGGAGGATCCTTGGTCTTGGCCGGTGTTAGCCATCGAGCCAAGAGGATCCTTGGTCTTGGGCACATTGTTAAGCCATCGTGCCAAGGAGGATCCTTGGTCTTGGCTATTGTGTATCGGAGAATACGAGGTAATGCCCTCATCTTCTGTCTTTGAGGTGAAGAGGGCGATAGTTGCTTTGCATGTTGGAAGCTGCTTTCGTAGAAGCGAAATGTGATTACATCAAAGCTGCAATCCTATCAACTAAAAAGACAAAAGAAAACAAAAGACCGAAAATAAAAGACCGAAAATAAAGAGCTAATCTATTGCAAAATAAACTAGACTAGTGATAATATTTTCTAAGGTTGTCGGAATGCCATGGATGCTTGAGATCCTTCCCCTCCTTGGTCCTCAATCTGTAGGTCCCTTCTCGGATGACTTGAGTGATGATATAGGGACCTTCCCAATTTGGGGAGAGCTTGTTACGATACGCTTCCGACCGCAGCTTCGATCTTTCTAAGTACCAAATCGCCAACTTGGAATACTCTTTTGATGACCCTCTTGTCGTGATATGCCTTGGTCCTTTGCTTGTAATTCACCATCCTCATCTGCGCAGCTAGTCTTTTTTCATCTATCAGGTCCAGGTCTAGGAGCCTATTGACCTTGTTGACTTGCTCATCATAATGGGAGTTCCTTACTGTAGGGATGGCCATCTCTCGCCGGTGCCATAGCCTCGAACCGAAAGGTTAGTGCGAAGGGGTTTCCGGTTGGCCCCCGGTGGTTGTGCGAACGACCCATAAAGCTAGGGAAGTTCGTCCAACCATCTACCCTCGCGTCCTTCAAGGTTCTTGGTGAGGGCGGTTAGGACCGGTTGTTGGCGGCTTACGCAGACCGTTGCCTTGGGGTCTGCTAACTGAAGATTTTGCATGGCGTACTTTGACTCTTCCCAATTCGGTTGTAAATGCCGTGGAGAATTGAAGGCCATGGTCAGAAACAATTGTATGCGGAAGGCGAAATCGCACCAAATGTTGTCATGAACAAAGTTGATCGCGTTCTCTTCCGTTATCTTGGCCAATGCCTTGGCTTCTATCCACTTGGAGAAGTAATCAACGGCTACTATCACGTACTTGCAATTACCACGGGCGGGTGGGAAGGGTCCAATGAGGTCGATCCCCAGCATATCAAATGGCCACGTAGGTATTACAAGTGTTTGCTCAGCTAACGAGGTAGTCTTGGGATGTCGAGAGAACCTTTGGCATTTGTCACATTTTTCGAACATAGGCATGCGCGTCTTCCCTTAGGTTTCGGCCCGGTAGTAACCTAGCGATATGATTATGTCGGCTAAGGTTACGGCCCCCGGTGTCCGCCGCAAACACCTTCATGTACTTCTTCCGGGGAGTTCTCGGTTTCCTTGGGATAGACACACCTTAGCGGGGGCTTCGTGAAAGATCTTCGGTAGAGGACTCGCGTTCATCACCACGAATCTTGGAGACCTCTTCTTGATAAGCTTGGCTCACAGCATCATCTTACGGGAGTTTCTCCTTCTCAATGTATTCGATGTAGTCATCGATCCGGCATCTCTCTTCCTCGTCCGGGGAGCATGACTTGTAATCTTTTCATACGCAGGTTCCTCGGCATAAACTACATATGGGTTGGTCTCAGAAGGAGACACATCCCATGGTGGCTAGTTTGGAGAGAACGTCTGCGACTTGGTTGTCTTCCACTTCCTATACGCTTGAGCTCGAAAAATTCCATTTTCTTCGTCATATCTAGGACCAGGTCTCTATACTTGGCAAGGGTGACATCTTGAAGTGTTATATTCTCCTTTCACTTGTTTGACAAACAAGCCGGGAGTCACGAAGCGGCACCTTAGTTGCTTTCCATAGAAGGAGGCCAACTCGTGCCAAATATGAGAGCCTCGTATTCGGCTTGGTTGTTAGAGAGGCGTGAAACTTGAAGCGGATGGCATCTTGCATAGTATATTCTCCTTCGGGCTTGCTAGTACTACTCCAGGCTCCGCTTCTTTCCTTGGTAGGCGATCCGTCCGTATACGGGATCCAGCAGCTTGGATGGGAGTTCAATGGGAGAGTCTTTTCCTCCGGCGCGTTTTGCTTCGGGAGGTGGGGAGATGCTCGCCGCATAAAGGCGGTCTCGACCATGAAGTCAACCAAAGGCTGTGCTAGGAGGGTCCTCCTTGAGTTGGTACGTGATATCAAACTTCTGTTAGAGCGATTGACCAATTAAGGAGAGCGTCCCGAGCCGTCCAACTTGTGAAGGATTTTCTTCAATGGTTCATTGTGGTGTAGACGGTGATAGGGTGTGCGAGAAAAATATGCACGCAGGCTTCCTTGAAGCAATGACTAGTGCGTATGCTTTATCTTCTCCACATTAAAATATCTCGCTTCCACATCGGACAGAGCTTTTGAGACATAGTAGACGGGCTTACGAATTCCCTTCATCCTTTCGAACTAAGACAAATGCCGACGTGATCGGTGGCGGCTAGGAAGACGTATAGCATCTCGCGGTAGTCGGGCCTGCTAAGCGAGGAGGGGAACCCAGTACTCCTTCAACCGGAGGAACGCTTAGAGCATTCGGGAGTCCGGAGAAGCTCTTGGTACCCTTGATACCTTGAAGAAAGGCGGTGACTTTTCGGCGGACTTGGCGATGAATCTTCCGAAACGTGCAATTCTTCCATTAAGTCTTTGGACCTCGCTTGATGAGTGGTAGGTTCCTTCATGTCAATGAGCGCCTTGATCTTTTACGGGTGTGCTTCAATCCCCCTTTGGGAAACCATGAAGCCCGAAATTTCCACTGCGGTAACTCCGAACACGCACTTGCTTGGATTCGGCTTCATGTTGTTGGCTCGGAGGTTGTGAATGGTCTCTTCTAGGTCGGGAACGTGGCTGCCTTCCTTGGTGCTTTATGACCATGTCATCCAATATAAGCCTCCATGTTTCTACCTATCGACTTGCAAAAACTTGATTTATCATCCGTTGGTAAGTGGCACCGGCATTCTTGAGCCCCAGGCATCATGATGCTAGCCGAAATTCCCCACGGGTGTTTGAAAAGAGCGGATGCTTCTCGATGTCTTCTTTCGCCATTTTTATACGATGATAGCTTTGAGTAGGCATCTAAGAAGGCGAGAGTTTGGTGTCCGAAATGGAGTCCACTAACTTGTCGATTACAGGAGAGGATAGGCTGTCCTTAGGGCGGAGCTTTGTTTAGATCGGTAAAGTCTATGCACATACGCCATTTCCCATTTTGCTTCTTGCACCATAACAACATTGCTTGACGAAACGGGGTATTTGACTTCGCGAATTATTCCGGCGTGAGTAACTTCTGCACCTCCTCCTTTATAGCTTCCTCCTTGTCCCTTGCAAAATTTCTCCTTGTGCAGGAGATGGTCTTCGCTAGAGGATCAACTTCTAGGCGGTGGAGAACTACTTCTTCATTGATTCCCCTCATGTCTTCGACTCTCCAGCAAAGACGTCGAGGCGTTTTCAAGAAGGGATATGATTCTTTCTTTCTCTTCACTGTGATAGGCGGCCTCCTAGCTTGATTTTTTTGTTCGGGATAGTCGAGGATTAATGACTACCTCTTCTAGCTCATCTACGAGCTTCATTTACGGTCCGTCTCGAAATTCCCGGGGATTCGATGATGATCTCTACGATTCTCCTCCCTTCATTGTCGTTTACATTGAGGCCTTCTTCCTCCATAAGTTTATCGATGTACGGAAGATCGTTCTTCCCAGTCATGGTTGGCCCCGAAGGTTACGGTCATTGACGAGAATGGGGTCTTCCTCGGAGATGGGTAGAACTATGCCTTGGTCATCCGCATTTTCTAGGACCATGAGGCTCTTCTTCGGTGTGGGTAGAGTTACGCCTTGGTCATCCACAATTTCTAGGACCATAGGTTCCTCTTCCTCACTTTCCCATACTTGAGGATATAGTTCATTCTAGAGCTAGTTTAGTGGTCTTACGTGATTTGGTGATCTTGATGTTCTCCTCGGGCGTATCTATCTCACGCTTTTTGACTTTTCGGCTCTTGACAACATGTTCCAAGAAATCTTTGGGGGGTTGCCCTCACGCATCCGATGCCGGCACAGTGGGAAATTTAACTCGTTGGTGAGGAAGGGAGGCTACCATCCCAAGTTTGGCTTGACTTGGAATGCCAATAATCGCATGATAGTCGCTAGTCAAATCCGCGACTATAGAAAGTGACGGTAGCGTGGCTCGGAAGGGATGATCGCCGACTTCGAGTTCTAGTTCTACGGTTCCACTTTGCTCCAACCTTATGGTTGGTGAATCCTTCAAGCCTTCCATGATATGGCTCTAGCGCGGTGTCCTTGACCCCATTTGTTGGAAGGTGAATAGTATAAGATGTCACGGGGAGGCCCCGTGTCAGCAAAGAAGTCTTTCGGATTCCATTGTCAATTCGACCCTTGATGACAATAGGCTGCTCACGAAAGTACCTTTCGACTTCCCGCTAACTCATTCGGAGAAAAACTAATGATTTCTTACGCTTTATGGATCAGCGGGGACATGGTATACTTTGCTTAGCTCGTGGATCGATCCGTAGCTTTACGGTGGAGGTCGCCTCTTGCGGATCACATGTAGTTTAGCCACTAGGAGGCCTTCGATCTTCATCCTCACTCTTGGAGTCATCTTCGCTCTCCTCTTGCTTCCGCTTTCGCTTGCCATCTTTCTTCATGACATAACGGTCTAACTTTCCCTCGTCGACCCATTGTTGGATTATCTTCTTAAGGGCCAGTGAAATTACCGGGATCCGGCTCGCGGCGGAGGCCCCGTGCATCTCGGGTTTCGTCGCCGTTCGGGAAGTCGCCCGGATCCAGGCAAGCGGCAATCGCGCCCGGCATCGGCTTATTCCGTTTTAGCGTTGCGTGTTGGAGGTGTCTCGCCGTTTTTGCTTTGTAGAGTCGCCACGCCGTTTTTATTAAGCCCAAAACATTGAAAAAGGGCATCGGTTTAAAGATAAATTTTAAAGCTGTTTTTGTGTGATGAGATTTTGAGTTCGGAGGTCGGATGACTCCTCGGGAAGAGAATATTAGAATATTAGAGCTCACTTCAGAAATTCGCCTCGTAAAAACGAGTCTTTTCGGATACCCCTAATATCCTTTAAAAAGTTGTGTGTGTGTGTGTGCTTTTAAAAATGCATCTTTGTATCGGATATCTACATTGTATGCTATGTATGAAAATGTATTGAAATAGTAGAGGAAGGAAGCCTTACAATGTTGGTTCGTGTCTGTCTTCCGCGGGGAATGGTGTTTGAGGTCGGAAGTAGCGTTCGGTACGGATCGGGATTGCCAGAGAATGCGGTTGTACGCGGACGAGTTTCGGCGTGAGTTGAGGTTGTAGGCTGCGTTCGGGCGAGAGGTTCGGCGTGCGTGGGGATCGTCGGGATCACTCGGGCGAGAGGTTCGGCGTGCGTTGTGGTGGCGAGTCACTCGGGCGGAAGGGATTCGGCAAGGTTTGGGATCGCCGGTTTGACTCGGAAAGAGCGGGACAAGTGGGAAAGACCGAGCAAGGCCTCGGAGTACCACGAGGGGCCTCGAGTACCCTCGAGAGTGCCTCGGGGCAGCGCGCAGGAGCGTCTCGGGAGCGCTCGGAGAGGCCGGAGCACCTCGAGGGCTCGGAAGGCCTCGGAAGGATCCGAAGGGCGGGAATGCCTCGAAAGGTCTTAGAAGGGGAGCCGAAGGCTTAGGGAGGAAGAGAGAAGTGGGAGGTGTGTAAAAATGAGGAGGGAAGCCCTCTATTTATAGTAGTGGAAAACTTCAAAAGAGGTCCGTACGGACCTCTTAGGTAATGATGGATTTCAGGGATTTGAGGGAATCTCGTGGACTTTAAGGGGATTTTCGTAATGATTATGTACGGTGCAAAGAGGTCCGTACGGACCTTTTTGGCATGCAAAGAAGGTCCATACGGACTTTCCATGCTCTTGTGAATGTGATGGCAAGCTAGCTCTCGTCGAGAGCTTTCCAACCATATATGGCACGTCTCAATCGGAGTTCGTATGAAGGAGTTATGACCTCCAGGAAGTTTGCCTCTGGTTTTGTCGTATCTTTGGGATGGAGAAGCGATCCAGTTGGGGTACTTACGAAGCCCCTCGCGGCGTCACTTATGAAAGAAGTGGGGTCGTCGATAAGATAAGGGTCCTGATCTGGATCGCGTCTTTGGGAGAGGAAGTGACCGTGTAGGTCGGTGCGTGAGGACATGGCGGTGTCTGTTATGTGGCCGTTTAGAGTCGGTTAGGCTGAACCACTGTGATAGGATTCCTACGTATCCCTAGCGGGAATCAAGCACGATCGTAGTTCGTGTGTGGGGTGAGTGTTTGTGAGTGCGGGCGTGGTGGTGCCACTGAAGTGTTGTGTGGCCGCCGAGGTCGGTGATAGAGGACGTGGTGGTGTCTGGTGGCCAGTATAGGTCGATGGTGGAACCTGTGATAGGATTCCCTACGTATCCCTGGCGGGGAATCAAGCACAGTCGTCAGTTCGAAGGTCGTGAAATTGTGAGTGTATGTGAGCGTGGTGGTGCCACTAAAGTGTTGTGTGACCGCCGAGGTCGGTGATAGAGACGGGGTGATGTCACGATATGTGGTGACCGCCGAGGTCAATTGTGAGGACGTGGTGGTATCTGGGATGGAAATTTTACGATTTTCCTAATCGGGTGGTTTAAGGCCTTAGGGCCGGAGATAGTGATTTGGGAGATTTATACGGTCTTCGGACCGAGTGGTTTAGAACCTTAGGAGTTTGAGGATAGTAGTTTGGGCGGATTTACTCTGATCTCCGGTGAGTGGTTTAAAGCCTTCCATTTGGGGATAGTAGTTTAGGTGATTTATCTGATCTCCGGGCGAGTGGTTTAAAGCCTTAGAGTGAGGATAGTAGTTTGGCTGATTTATCTGATCTCCGGGCCGAGTGGTTTAAAGCCTTAGAGTGGGGATAGTGATGTGGGCGTTTATACGGTCTCCGGTGAGTGGTTTAAAGCCTTCCATTTTGTGGTGAAGTAGTGAGGTTTGTGGTGAGTGGACGTGGTGATGTCTGAGTTGAAGTTTGTGTGAAGGCGTCTATACCTAAGTTGAGGCTTAGTTCGGGAGTATGAACCTAAGTTGTGACCTAGTTCGGGAGTATGACCACTAAGTTGGGACCTAGTTCGGGAATATGACCTAAGTTGGGACCTAGTTCGGGAGTATGACCTAAGTTGGGGTTTAGTTTCGGGAGTATGAACCTAAGTGGGACCTAGTTCGGGAGTATGACCTAAGTTGTGGCCTAGTTCGGGAGTATGACCTAAGTTGGGACCTAGTTCGGGAATATGACCTAAGTTGGGACCTAGTTCGGGAGTATGACCTAAGTTGGGGTTTAGTTTCGGGAGTATGAACCTAAATTGGGACCTAGTTCGGGAGTATGACCTAAGTTGTGGCCTAGTTCGGGAGTATGACCTAAGTTGGGGTTTAGTTTCGGGAGTATGAACCTAAATTGGGACCTAGTTCGAGTATGACCTAAGTTGTGGCCTAGTTCGGGAGTATGACCTAAGTTGGGGTTTAGTTTCGGGAGTATGAACCTAAAGTGGGACCTAGTTCGGGGAGTATGACCTAAGTTGGGACCTAGTTCGGGAGTATGACCTAAGGTAGACTTAGTTCGGGAGTATGACCCTAAGTTGAGACTATTCTAAGGCGTACGGACCTAAGTTGAGTTTGATGGGCATTTTGTGGATCTATATGGAACTTTGTTTGTGGGAATTTTGGAAAGGCATCATGCGCGTCTTTGGGACTCTTCTTTTATGTAGCATTTATTACGGCTATGTATTGCGTTTGAAGTTTATTGACATACCTTTCTTTGTGTTTACAGTAGGATGAGGCACCTTTGTGAGGAGGAAGTTGAATTGTTGAGGACGTGGGCGCCTCGGCAGAGATGAAGAAGGGCGTGGTGGCGTCTCGGCTGGGTGCGAAGTGTTAGAGGGCATGGGGCGCCTCTGATCGAGTTGTTGAAATGTTGAGGACGTGTGGCGCCCCTTGAAATTACCCGGGATCCGGCTCGCGCGCGGAGGGCCCCGGCATCTCGCAATTCGTCGCTTTTCGGGAAGTCGCCCGGATCCGAGAGGCAGCACAATCGCGCCCGGCATGCAGCTTATTCCGTTTTAGCGTTTGCGTGTTGGAGGTGTCTCGCCGTTTTGCTTTCGCATTTTGTAGAGTCGCCACGCCGTTTTATTAAGCCCAAAACATTGAAAAAGGGCATCGGTTTAAAGATAATTTTAAGCTGTTTTTGTGTGATGAATTTTGAGTTCGGAGGTCGAGATGACTCCTCGGGAAGAGAATATTAGAATATTAGAGCTCACCCAGTAGCCTCGTAAAACGAGTCTTTCGGATACCCTAATATCCTTTAAATGTTGTGTGTGTGTGTGTGTGCTTTTAAAAATGCATCTTTGTATCGGATGTCTACATTGTATGCTATGTATGAAAATGTATTGAAATAGTAGAGGAAGGAAGCCTTACAATGTTGGTTCGTGTACATCTTCGCGGGGGAATAGTGTTTGAGGTCGGAGTAGCGTTCGGATTGCTTCGGGGATGCGGTTGTCCCGCGAAGAGTTTCGCGTGAGTTGAGGTTGTAGGCTGCGTTTGGGCGAAGGTTCGGCGTGCGTAAAGGAGATCGTCAGGGATCCCAGTCTCGAGGCGAAGGATTGGCGTGCGTTGGAATCGTTGGTTGGATTCGGGCGAGGTTCGGCGTGGTTTGGGATCGCCAGGTTTGACTCGGAAAGAGCGGGACAGTGGGAAAGACCGACGAGGCCTCGGAGTACCACGAGGGCCTCGGAAACCACCTCGAGAGTGCCTCGGGAGCAGCGCGGGAGCGTCTCGGGAGCGCTCGGAGAGGCTGGAGCACCTCGAGGGGGCTCGGAAGGCCTCGGAAGGATCCGAAGGGCGGGAATGCCTCGAAAGGTCTTAGAAGGGGAGCCGAGGAAGGCTTAGGGAGGAAGAGAGAAGTGGGAGGTGTGTAAAAATGAGGAGGGGAGCCCTCATTTATAGTAAAAATTTCGGAGCAAAGAGGTCCGTACGGACCTTCTTGGTTATCGAGAATTTTGGATTTCCTCGATTTGAGGAATGCGCAATGATGGAAATATTTGGGAATGATGATGTTCCACTGGCAATAAGGTCGTACGGACCATCTTGCATGCAAGAGGTCGTACGGACCAACTCTGCATGGAAGTCATCATTTTCCGGGATTTGAGGAATATTGTGGACTTTAAGGGGATTTAGTAATCATTGAAACAAAGAGGTCCGTACGGACCTTAATTGCTACGATTTCTGAAAATTCCCAAAGGTCCTTTGTCCCTTTTATCCCGAGAAAGGCTCCTCCACTTGGTTTGGTTGGGGGTTTGAGAGGGTTTTGAGAGGGTTTTGAGTGAGAGAGGTCCGAGGCTGCGTGGATGAGTCTACGGTGTTTCCGTGTGTTTGAAAGGGAGTGATCCAGTTGGGGTACTTACGAAGCCCCTCGACGGACGTCACTTATGAAAAGAAGTGGGGTCGCCCGATAAGATAAGGGTCCTAATGTCTGGATCGCGTCTTTGGGAGAGGAAGTGGCCAGTGAGGGTCGAAGTGAGGACGTGGTGGTGTCCTTTTGGGTGGCCGTTTAGGTGATAGAAGTGGACCTGTGATAGGATTCCTACGTATCCCTGGCGGGAATCAAGCACAGTCGTAGTTCGGGTGTGGGGTGAGTGTTACGTGAATGCGGGCGTGGTGGTGCCACAGGTGTTGTGTGGCCGTAGGAGTCGGTGGTGAGGACGTGGTGGTGTCTGGTGGCCGCATGCGTCGGTGATAGAGGCGTGGTGGCGTCTGAGTGGCCGTATAGGTCGGTGATAAGGACGTGGTGGCGTCACAGGGTGGCCGTATAGGTCGGTGATAAGGGCGTGGTGGCGTCACAGGTGGCCGTATAGGTCGGTGATAGGCGTGGTGGCGTCTGGGTGGCCGTATAGGTCGGTGATAAGGGCGTGGTGGCGTCACAGGTGGCCGTATAGGTCGGTGATAAGGGCGTGGTGGCGTCTGCAGGTGGCCAGTATAGGTCGGTGATAAGGGACGTGGTGGCGTCTGGGTGGCCGTATAGGTCGGTGATAAGAGCGTGGTGGCGTCTGTGGTGACTGAAATATAGGTCGGTGATAAGGGCGTGGTGGCGTCTGGGTGGCCGTATAGGTCGGTGATAGAGGCGTGGTGGCGTCTGGGTGGCCGTATAGGTCGGTGATAGAGGCGTGGTGGCGTCTGGTGTAGACCGTATAGGTCGGTGATAAGCGTGGTGGCGTCACAGGTGGCCCGTATAGGTCGGTGATAAGAACGTGGTGGCGTCTGGGTGGCCGTATAGGTCGGTGATAAGGACGTGGTGGCGTCACTGGTGGCCGTATAGGTCGGTGATAAGGGCGTGGTGGCGTCTGGGTAGCCGTATAGGTCGGTGATAAGGAGCGTGGTGGCGTCTGGGTAGCCGTATAGGTCGGTGATAAGGGCGTGGTGGCGTCTGGGTGGCCGTATAGGTCGGTGATAAGGGCGTGGTGGCGTCTGGGTGGCCGTATAGGTCGGTGATAAGAGCGTGGTGGCGTCTGGGTGGCCGTATAGGTCGGTGATAAGGCGTGGTGGCGTCTGGTGGCCGTATAGGTCGGTGATAAGGAGCGTGGTGGCGTCTGGGTGACCGTATAGGTCGGTGATAGAGCGTGGTGGCGTCACAGGTGGCCGTATAGGTCGGTGATAAGGGCGTGGTGGCGTCTGGGTGGCCGTATAGGTCGGTGATAAGAGCGTGGTGGCGTCTGGTGGCCAGCATAGGTCGGTGATAAGGAACGTGGTGGCGTCTGGGTAGCCGTATAGGTCGGTGATAAGAGCGTGGTGGCGTCTGGGGTAGCCATGGAGTCGGTGATAGAGGACGTGGTGGCGTCACAGGTGGCCGTATAGGTCGGTGATAGAGCGTGGTGGCGTCTGGGTGGCCGTATAGGTCGGTGATAAGAGCGTGGTGGCGTCTGGGTGGCCGTATAGGTCGGTGATAGAGAACGTGGTGGCGTCTGGTGGCCGTATAGGTCGGTGATAAGGAACGTGGTGGCGTCTGGGTGACCGCATATAGGTCGGTGATAAGGACGTGGTGGCGTCTGGGTGGCCGTATAGGTCGGTGATAGGGCGTGGTGGCGTCACAGGTGGCCGCGTATAGGTCGAGTGATAGAGCGTGGTGGCGTCTGGGTAGCCGTATAGGTCGGTGATAAGGGCGTGGTGGCGTCTGGGTGGCCGTATAGGTCGGTGATAAGGAGCGTGGTGGCGTCTGGTGGCCGTATAGGTCGGTGATAAGGCGTGGTGGCGTCTGGGTGACCGTATAGGTCGGTGATAGAGCGTGGTGGCGTCACAGGTGGCCGTATAGGTCAATGTGAGGCGTGGTGGCGTCACAGGATGGAAGTTTTACGATTTTCCTAATCGGGTGGTTTAGGGCCTTGCCTTAGTAGGAATAATGGTGTGAGACTTGAATTCGGTCTTCGGTGTGCGGTTTGACTTGTTGGTGCCACGGACTTTGAATCGGTCATGCGGCGGCGGTTGTGGATGTAATGCGAGGATCTTGAATCGTCTTCTAGCGCGGGTGTGGAGCGTAAGGATGCGGTCGAAGCTTGTAGATGCCACTTTGTGTTTTGCATGTTGATGTAGAAGGTTGGACTTACGATGCGTGCTTACTTGGCTAGTTGAAGTGGCGAGATGATGGTCGCTTTGAGGATATGCGGTCTTGCATGACTTCCACTTTGACTTGTTGGGGAGGAGCTCGGGCTTACTTTGATGGCCAGGTGCTTGCGCCTGCCGTTGAAGTGGCGAGATTCGAGCTTACATCGGCCAGTGCTTGAATTGCGGGGATGCGCCTTGTAGGGCCATTGAAGAAGATGACTTTGGACCTCACTTTGAGGGGCGGTGGTTGAAGTTGTCGTTGAGCGTTTGGGGCGTCTTGTGCCTTGATATTCGTCTTGGAGAGGTGTTGGCTCCTTCTTGAGTATCGTCGGGCGTTTTAGATTGCCGTTGAGCGGGTGATGGTCTTGGATGCCGTTAGGTTGCCGTTGAAGTGGGCGGGGACAGTTGCTTACGGCGACGGCCAGGGGATTGATTTGCCGTTGAAGTGGGCGAGGACCGGTCTTACGGCCCGGCGGGGATTGATTTGAAGGGTTAGGGACCATTACGCACTTGGATTCTTTGGAAAAGGCCTTAGGACGGCCGGGGGCAAAGATTATAAGGGCGAGGAAGTAATTTGGCCACCCTTGCAAAAGAGGTCCGTACGGACGACACAGTTGCAAAGAGGTCGTACGGACCACCTTGTTTTGACGGTTCCCGGAGTTTTGACCGGGCTTTAAATGAGAGGCCCTTCCCATTCCTTCTTCCTCATTTTCGATTTCGTGAACCATGCGAGAGAGAGAGAAAAATTCCTCCATTGTTAACCAAAATCAAAAAATTTTTGCTTGAATTTCTTGCCGTAGGTGAAGGATCTCGAAGGAGTCGTCGTCAGCCTTGATCGAGGTGGTTGAGCGGCGAATGGAGCTTGAAAGGAATTGGACTTCGTTCGTTCCATCTTCGAAGAACCGGATGTTTTGTATCCGAATCCGGAGGTGCATAATCGTCGTTCCATGAACGTTGGGGAGGTAAGAAATGCATTCCGTTTTGATTTCTGCTTTCGAATTTTTGAATGCTAGAACTAGGTTTTAGTTTTTCGCATTTTTGAATTTTTTGTTATTATTTTATGCTCTTTTTTTTTTGTGAAATTCTTGATGAATTGTTGAAAATGGACATGTAAAAATTGTGGGTATGTGTATTTTGTGCAGAAATGTGTAGATTAGCTCTTATTTGTGAAAATAAAGTGCCTATCTAGTGAATTGCATGCTTTGGTGTTTTGTACCGTATGCTATTTATGTATGTACATTATGAGAAAAATTATCGTGTAGTGATAATTTTTGTGAAAAATGTGACATGTGCCGTGTTTTGTGACGGGTTATATGTGAAAGTGTGTGCCGTGTTGGGACGGATTTTCTTTTGAGAATGTGCTATATAGTGTGTCTAGTGTTTTTGGGTGAAACGGACTTTGTGGGGAAAATATGTGCGATATGTGCCGTGTTGGGACGGATTTTCTTTTGAAAATGTGTCGTGTAGGGTTTAATCCCCCCCCTTTTTTTTCTTTTGAGAAAATGTGTACAGTGTGTGCCGTGTTTTGTGACGGACTGCATGGGAAAAATTATATGCATGATATATGTGAAAATTATGTGCATTGTGTGCCGTGTTTTGTGACGGGTTACATGGAAAAATTATATGTATAATGTATGTGAAAATTATGTGCAATATGTGCCGTGTTTTGTGACGGGTTACATGGAAAAATTATATGTATAATGTATGTGAAAATTTTGTGCAATATGTGTCGTGTTTTGTGACGGGTTATATGTGCCTTTATATTGACGTACCTTTCTTTGTGTTTACTGCGGGATGCGGGAGCTTATGGCGGGAAGGCCAAGAGGATGAAGACTTCGGGGATCGCTCGAGGCATTGTGGAGCTATGGCGGCGGATGCACGATATTTCCGTGGGAGGTAGGCCGAGTCCGGAGGTTGGTTTATGCTTACAGCCTAGGTGTGTTCGTTGAGAACACAGGTGGAGTGTCGACACGAGGAAGAACAAGAGTGTCTTCACTGGGCCTTTATCGAGTATTGGTGGGATACCACCCGCACCTTCCACACAGTGGGGCGAGGTGACAGTGGCGCCCGCGATTTTCTTTGCGATGTTGGGCTTTCCTTGAAAGGAGAAGCGGTGCGGTGGAAGGAATATGATAAACGATGACGTCTTGGCCAAGCTGTGGGCTTTGAGCCTCGTCCTCGCGAGGGGGCACAGGGATCTTTGTCTGGCGGACGTAGAGATGAGATCACGGCCGGTATTAGGGCCTACATCCAAAGTGCAGAAGCCGGAGTGTGCAGCGGAGCGGATTGGCGCTCCTTCTTGTGGTATGCGGCTGTCAGAGACTTTGTTCTCGAACCACGCGGCCGCGGCTCCGCACTTTGCTCTGTTGGAGAGCTTGGCCCGTCTGGATAGAATTCTGCGACATCGCTTGGGGCGAGCGAGCTTGGTGAGCTCTACTTCTCCTTGGGACCCGGTTTAGCTAGGGGGTAGCGGTCGTTGGCTGCTTTGACTTTGCTTTGGAGGTATGAGTTTATTCTTTGTTTTGATTTAGCAACTTGTCTTTTCTCCGTTGTCTTTTACCTTGAGCCTTCTCTGTTTTGTCACAGTGTGGTTTTATGAGGTTTTCCGGTGCTTCAGTGGGATAGGGATCCACAGTACATTCTTTGCGTACCACTGCTATCTTTGGGATGGGCTCGTACGGCGAGGAAGAGGAGGACAGCGGGGAAGCTCACCGTCGCCTACGGGGATGTGCGGGGAGCGTTTGGAGCGGGATAGCCGTGAGGGTTCGTTACATTCCCGTGGGTTCGGTATGAGGAGATGAGTTCGAGGGCTCCGAGGTGACGGCGCGGCGGAAGATCTTTGCGAGGCTTGACTTGTGACGCCATGTACACAGGGAAGCGAGTCTTACGGCGGCATGGCCCGGTGTGCTTCCCGTGGCTCGAGGGACCCTCCCTTTGGGATGCTTGACTCCGGGACATGGATGTGCTTGACTTCGAGAGTACCTTGGCGGTGTCGGCGCGAGAGTTCATTTTATACGGCGAGGAGTACGGGGCCTTCGTGAGGAGGAAGGCGAGGACGCCCAGTGCGCGCGGGAGAGAGGCGCCGCGAGCTCCCGAGAGGTTCCGATGCGGGACCGGATTTCACGTACGTCCGCGGGGACGGATCGAGGAGGAGGTGTGCATGCCGTTCGGAGCGAGCTCTGCTTTGCATCTAGTGGACCCCAAACGGATCGGTGAGTGTCTTGACTCTTTTCCATCTTGGCATCTTTTACCGTTTTCTCTTTTTGTTGTTGAGTATAAGCGCATTTGATGAGCGTTTCCTTGGCTTCTTGTTGGTGCGGAGTCACGGGAGAGCCTACGATATCTTGACTTCGCCGTTACGTGGCGTGCGCTCCTTTGCTAAGAAGATGGCGTCGAAGGTGTCTGTCGGTCTTCGCGTCGTGTGCGGCGTACGAGCCTATGCCTTGAGCATTACATGGGCGTTCCTCCGCCTAGAGCGGCGGAGCCGCAGCGGGGAGGGCCTTTGAGGGCGGCATAGCATGGATGCCGGGGCGTCTTCGGGAGGCTGCGGGGCCTTCGAGGAAGCGGCCCTTTTATCGATTCGTGCCTCCGCACGGCGCGCGGGGTGAGGGTTCCTCGAGCCTTCTTTCTTTGATCCTTTCGCGGATTTGATCCTTGAGTACTTCTCGTGGGAGCCTCGGGCGGGTGCTCGGTATTAGACGATGAGGATGTGACGGGCGAGTTATTTGGGATGCCCGACTTTTCTTTGGAGGATCTTGGCGAGGAGGATGATGATGAGGATTACAGTAGTATTCATTTGCTTTCCCTCTTTTCATATCCCTCTCTCTTTTTTTTTTTTTTTGTTTAGCAACAGAGACATTTTTGGGTACACAGTAATAAAACACATGTATTTGCATGGCAAACAGTATTTTATTTTAAGATGTAATGTCATTTATTTTTGTGATTCCAGGAATTGTCCTAGAAATTGTTGCTATTATTATTTTTATTTTTGTACATGCCACGTGGTGAGAGTGCGTTTGTGGGTAGTGTTGGTTTTGCGGAAATGGCTTTGGCCGAGTGTTTGGGCTATTTGGAGCAAGGTTTCTTTGAGGACGGTGGTTTTATGCTTGTTTTACGGGAAATGGGTTGTTTGCAAGGAGGTCCGTACGGACATACTTAGCATGCAAAAGAGGTCGTACGGACCAACCTTGCTTTTGGGAAGGACATAAATGCTTTCCGGTGCACAGTTCTTCCTCATTTCCCCATTTGCGGCCATTTTCGAGCTTTCTTCCCCATTTTCTCTAGGAACCTCCATTTTTGCCATGGATTCTTCGTATGTCCCTAGAATTTTGCCGAGGCTTTCGCGGGAGAGGCAAGCACACTTCCTTGAGCGGTTGAAAACGTGGATGCGGCGCCGTATGAGGCATCGAGACGGGCTTTCGAGGTAAGGTTTCGTCTTTGCTCGGTTTGGTCTTTTAAGGAGTTGGTTCTGATTGGGATTTGTTGCGGGCTGCCGCGAAGTTACAGGATGTTAGGAGGCACGTGTCTTGTTTCTCCTACAATGAAATGGTGCCCACTTTTGAAGATTTTCGGGCTTTGATTGGAGGGCCAGGAGGTGGAGGCCATCTCGCTTCCTTTGGTTGGTGGTCTTTGCGGTGAGCGTGAAGCTTGCGAGACTTTCTTCGTACTTCGTTGGAAGAAGTGCGGGGCATGATCCTTGATTCGGGTCATATCGACATTTACGGCTGCCGGAGCGGTTCATGGTTGATGATGAGTGACGTCTCTTGGGATGTATTTGCCTTGTGCGTGATGGCGGCAGCTTTTACGGTCGGCTCCACTTGGCATTTGTGATGGCGCTTTGCTAGATGTGGTAGGAGCCTTTGCGGAGTGGAGAGGATATTGTCCCGTTGGTCTTTGGGGAGACTCTTCATGGTATCGGCCGTCGCGGCCAGGGATCGTTTTATGAGAGGGGAAGCCCCGCTTTGCTCACCTTGTGGGCTGCGAGAGAGACTTCGAGGCCATGCCAGAGGCTCAGAAGCGTCGTTTGCTTAGTGGTCATTTGCTCGGCGACCTCTTGTGTTGGATATGGATCGATCACGCTGGGAGAGATGGATGGCACGACTTAGTGCGCATCGGAATCCCATTGGTGGGTTCCGCCTTTGGAGGATTGAGACCGGGAGGATCTTGCGGGAAGGGTCCTACGTTGTCGAGTTCCGAGTTTGTCTTGGTCCTCCTTCTATATTCCGTCGCTTGTTTCCGGCGGTTTGGGATGAAGCGAGAGCCTTTGTTGGGGCAGGATGACCTTGCTGCTTTGCGGAGGTAGTTCCTCTTTGTATGGCGGCTTCAGTGCCTTCTTGTATTGTACGAGGGTATGGAAGTATTCCGCTTTCCCTCTGTGGTACTCCTTAGACGTCGGGAGAGTGTCGTGTTGACGACTCGGTATACGGCTTTGGTATGAGCGGCGTGTTGGGCGATCCCAGTGGTCTTGGAAAGCGAGCGTGTAGCGATGCAGGACCGGTTGCCGTAGTAGCTATTGCCTTAGGAGTGCGAAGCACAGTCGACCACTTTGGATGTGACGGGAGACGCTTTGTTTGACTACGAGACTAGAGTTGGCCGGGCGACGGGGAGAGGTCCTCTTTACGGGACTCGCGGGGAGGAGATCAGAGCCGAAGCACGGGCGAATGAAGCCACGAGAGCTCTTGGATTGTTTGACTCTGAGGGGAGGACCCCGGATCTCGGGCGAGAGACGCGAGTTGGTTCACGTGGAGCGAAAGAAGACTCGCCGGGGACGAGGAAGAAAGGAAAGAATGGCGAGGGACAAGCGCGAGATGGCGCGGAATGACCTCCTAGGTATCCATTCATTGCATTGCAAACACATTATTAGTTAAATGTATTAAAATTTGTCTTTTAGCATGTTGTGAACTTGAGAGTAGACCGTGCTTGAACTCATCAAGAAATGTTGTAGACCGTTAGTGATTTGTGATTTACTTTTAAAGCTTTGTCGAGACGCAAGATCTCTTGTTTTGCCTTTGCTTACATTTGTGCACTTTGTCGGCGTCCATCTTTGGACTTTTACATTGCATTTGCGGGCCGAGACGATGCAGGCCACGGCAGCAATCCCCTTTTCTTGAGGCTTTGTGCTTGGTGAGAGGTTGAATGCTCCCTTGACAAGTCGTTTTGACGGTCCTTTTCGTAGCTTCCTTGCCTCTTGTTGGCGTCGGGCTCTTGACCTCAATTTCGCAGCTTCTGCTTGAGCTTCTTTTTTTTTATTGTTGTTTTTTTTTTGTGTGAGCCCTTGCTCGAGCTCTCTTTTTTTTTTTATTTGTGAGCCCTTGCTCGAGCTCTCTTTTTTTTTTTGAAGCGCGTGAGGCGAAGACAAAGCCCACTGGCTTGGAAGTAGACATGAGTCGGTCGTTTGATCTTTGAGTGACCCTCGGATGTCCTTTGATGTTGCCGCCGTCGTTTGACTTGGTCAAGGTGGCTGGCAGGCGTGTTCTTGAAAAGTGCGGAGCTTGATGGAGGTCTTGATTGACATTCAAACTTTTGACTTTTTGTGTATTTTTAGGCCAGGACCAATTAAGGTTGCCTACGTTCCCCGGACTAGAGGGCTCGGAGTGCTGCGTAGTTCGACACTACATGGAGTGCCAAGAGATGCACGATTGTTCTTCTTCGGGCGAAGTATCTGCGAAGTTTGCTTCCGTTATTTGGATTCATGAAGGGATTGCCGTCTAGGTACGGTAGCTTCATGGCGCCTCAGGAGAAGATCTTTTGAACCACGAAAGGGCCGATCCATGTGGGTTCCCATTTTCCCAGTGGGTTGGTTCGAGTGGGAGGCTTTTCTTTGAGTACAAGGTCACCTTCCACGATGTCTCGGGATTTGACTTTCTTGTCGAAAGCTCTAGCCATCTGCTTTGATAGGCTCGGGCGTGTTCCATGGCCTTTAGTCGTCGCTCGTCTAGCGAGCCAATTCGTCATGTCGGCTTGGAGCCATTCGACTTCGTTGATGTCATTTTCAGCGGCGCTCGGAGTGAGGGAATTTCTAGCTCGATGGGAAGGGCCTTCCCATCCCGTACGTCGGGGCAAATGGGGTTTCTCCCGTGGGCATTACGGCCCGATGTGCGGTAGCCCCAAAGTGCAAGGTGCGGCTTCTCGGGCCAATCTCGTCCTCGGGTGGTCATTTTCGGATGATCCGTTCGAGGGTTTTGTTTCTTTGCTTCCACGGCGCCGTTTGTTTGTGGCCGGTAGGGAGAAGATTTGTGGCGTGTGATCTTGAATTCGGCCCGGTGCATCGAATTCTCCTTCGAAGTGTGAGCCGTTGTACGATATGACCTCATTTGGGATGCCGTATCGGCATATGATGTTTTCCTTGAGGAAATGTGCGACCTTCTTGGAGGTGAGTACCTTGTAGGACTTGGCTTCGACCCATTTGGTGAAGTAGTCGATGGCTACTAAGATGAACTCGTGGCCAGATTCTTTGCTGGCGGAGCGATTTTCCCGATGACGTCAATTCCCAGTGGCAAAGGGCCGAGGTGTAGTCATGCGGTAGAGATCGTGGGGTGGTAGATGATTGAGGTTGGAGAACCGTTGGCACTTGTCGCGGCTTCGGACAAAGTGGATGCAATGTCTGCCTCCATGGAGATCCGATAGTAGCCCATCCCGAGAATGATTTGCATCGGGGCTCACGGCATTCATGTGGGGACCGCAAGCCCCATTGTGGACTTCGTTCATGAACTTGTATGCACTTCTTCTTGGGCGACGCGGCGTAGGAGTGGCCCGTAGTAGCGTTTCTTGTATAACATGTCCCGAGGATGACGAAGTGAGAGGCAAGGCGTTTTAGGGCCATGATGCTCTTGGTTTTGACCCCTTACGTGTGTTGTCCTTCCTTGTTCATGAAGGTGGCTTCCCGTTCTTGAGGTATTGGAAGATCGGCTTGTCTTTGGAAATGGCGTCGGACTTGCGTCTCTTTGGCTCTTGGCAATCTTGCAAATCGTTGTGATTAAAACCTTCTCGGCGGCTTGGGCCCGGTTTTCTCTCGTTTGACAACATGCTTAAATGTTTGCTTGATGCATTTATTTAATTAATGTGTTTGCCTTTTGTATAGATGAATTTAAGCTTGTTTTGATTAGTTAATGTCATCATTTGTTAAAGATGCAATGAAATGGTTTTTAGGAAGGTCGGACCTTTTATTGAAAGCGTGAAGGCATGCATTGTTGATCAAAGATTCACAATCGTCGGGCGTAAAGCCGTCAAAAGACATAAAAGATGTGAATACACGAGACAACAAGACTCGAAGCTAGACTATAGGCGACGAGGGATTGGACCGAGCTTCATTACTCTCGGATGGGCTGTAGCTCTAGAGGGAGTGGTCTTTGGTTTAGGTGGCCAATCTTCCCTTGGCATGAGTCCGGAAAGTAGCTTGCATGCGGTTCGATTTCAAACCGGATCGCGGAGGTTTTGGCTGCTCCCACGATGATGTCCCTCCATTAGTGTTGCCACCGAGTCCTTGGGGGTTTTGATGATAGAAGTCGGCGAGGGCTACTTCTAGGAGCGAAGCATTCGGCGGTCGGAGTGGATTCTTGCGATGTTGATCACTTTCATAGAATGCGCTTCTTTATGCAGGATCTTTGCTTGGACGACGTTTACAATGTACGATTCGAGCGGACATGCTATATCTCCTTCCCACGATTAAGCCTTGGAGGAGGTTGCGCCATTGTTCGTCAGTCGGACAGGAATGTTGAATTGAACTAGGCTGTGATGGCTGTCCCAGTAAGATCCGAGAGTGTCGGCTAGAGGGTTGTCTTGTAGGGGATCGGTGATGAGCCGGTTTGCAAGAGGGTTTTCGGCGAAGTAAGGGTCTACTCCTCGATCAATCTCCATTAGGGCATCCGTCTCTTGATCCTCTCTCGAAGCATTCTTCACGATCGCATATGTCGAGTTGTCATCGACCCATAGGTTCTTCAATTTCCGGCTCGTCGCGGCTTAGAGCGTGGATGTGAGATCCCTTCGTAGCGGGACGGGGTAGGAGAATCATGCGGAGAAGAGTATTCGGTCATGTCGGGACCTTCTTACAGGTCATAGCTTGCGGCCAAGCACTTGCCATTACTGCGCTTCCGCGGATCACTTCGATCGCTCCGTTGGCATTGATGAATTTCACGCATTGGTGAAGAGTAGATGATCTTGCTTTCATCGATGTATCGAGCCGTCCCAACAAAGCGAGAGAAGGTTGGTTTGATTTCCACGACTTGGAGACTCTACTGAAGCTCCGGTTGTACGTCGAATTGGATCCTCAAGTTGATGATTCCTACGATTGGTCGTGCGGTGGAGTCGTAGGCTCGGATTACCCGAGGTGAAGGCCTTATCGAGGAAGAAACGGTCGATGTGGAGTCGTTTCGGTGTGCTTAAGCGATGATGTTGGCTGGAGCCGTTATCAATCAAGGCGTTCGGGAGGAAGAACCTCTCTATCTTTATGAGGATGAGGAGGGCTTCGTTGTGCCGATTCTCACATATTGGCAAGTCATCGTGCTGTGAAGGCTAAACCGCTTCCCGTGCTACCGTTGGACTCGGTCTCGTGCAGGGAACGTTCGATCCAACCATTTGTATGCCTTGGTGAGGCAAAGATCGTAGGGAGACGGTGGCCACTTGGGCGTTCTTGTCGGAATTCCCGGTCACGAGACCTTTTGACTCTTGTTTCACGCTCCCGGTCATAGCGAGACGGCATGCGACGGTCTCGGAAATTGCGGGGAGTACGCTCTCGCTTGGGGTTTCGTCGATGGCTATTGAGTTTACCACAGTCGTTACGGGAATGGATTTCCAATGGTATTGGGACCGCGGGGGCGTTCCAATTTTCCCTCCTCAATGAGCCCCTGGAATCACTGCTTGAGTACGAAGCAATTGTCGGTGGTGTGGCGGGGTAGTTGTGGAAGGCGCGGTGTTTGCTCATATCCATGTTGGGTTTGAGGGTCTTCGGTTGGAAATTCTCGAGTGGTTTGAGAAGATTTCGCTTCACCAAAGCTTGAATACTTGACCCGAGGCATTTCCGAGGTTATCAAAATCTTTGGGCGTGGGAAGCGAGGGGTTGCTATTCTTTGGGGAAATTTTGATCGCGGTTTACTTGAGCTCAGTTACGAATGTAGTGCCTTTGTTCATTTGCTTCCTTTCCTTTGGTTGGGCGGGAGTTGAAGTTGCCGAGGTTTGTTCGATAAGCGGTAAGACGAGGCGGGGGTTCTTTGTTGCCTTTTGAAGACTCGAGTCTTTTCAAACTTTGTCCGGCGTTGACCATGGCACGGAGATGCGGATAGAAATGGTGGGCGATCAAAGTCCTCAAAGATGGTTTGAGGCGGGAATGGAAGATGTCCATCTGCTCTTCTTTGGAAAGTGGATCCATTATCTCGCTTAGCTTCCGGTTCCATCTTTTGTAGAATTCGCCCTGGTTCGTCATCCTTTTGTTCGGTGGCTTGCGGAGTCATGGCGGTTTGTTTCCCATTCAAGATTGGCGCGGTACTTCTCCGGGGAAGATTTCACTAATCGATCCCACGTGGAGCGGTTTTACGCCTTCACATTGAGGAACCACCTTAGTCTTTGTGGATTTGAGGAATGCGAAAATGATGCCATCTGTTGAGGGTTGCCCCTTTGGCTCTCATACCCGGGACGTAGGTGTCGATGTGGGTTTTGGGCATTACATTCCGTCAAACTTTTCCATTTCCGGCATCCTGAACTTTGGAGGGAGAGGGACCACTTTGTTCGGATCGGTAGGCGGGAGGGAGTCCTTGAGAACTAGCTAGCTTGCCTTGCATGTCTTTCATTTGTTCGATCAACCAAGCCATGTGAGGGTCGGTATGCGAGGTGGGTTACCGTTTTCGGGGACGGAAATCGAAGATGGAGGTGGATTGGGTGATGGGATCGCCATTCGGGAGTCTTGGGGAGGTAGTTGAGTGTATACCAACCCATCCACAGGGTGTTGAAGTTGAGGCGTGATTGCACGGAGTCAGCTAAGGGTTGTGTTTGGGAGCTGAGGAAACGATTCGTTAGCCCAATTAGCGAACTAGCGGGTGGCAAACTTGAGATGTCGGGATATCCGCTCGGGATGCTGTCCCACAGTAAGAATGGGGACTTTTGATTGTGGTTGCGAGGCTCGTATAGAGGCAAAGGATTGAATCTGGGGATACCGAGATGCATTGGGATGCGGCGGGCGAGCACGTATGTGTCTTTGTTGGTGCGAGCTTGATGTGCGGGCGGGCGGCCCGTCCCGAGGCGGGCATGTCGGGCCTTGGCCCGCGCTGAGGAGCTTTGGCGAGAGGCGCTGCGTTCTTTGGGATCTCGTAGCTTGGCGGAGCGGGACACTGCTTGATAGCTTTGGCAGGGGAGCCGGTATATCTTCGTCCTCTATGAGAACAAAGGTTCCGTCGGGTTGGGAAGCTGCAAGCTGTTCCTCGAAGACGCAAGTGTCGGCGATCCGAGCTTCTTTGTTCTTCTTGGCGCTTCTTGATGGCTTCGAAGGCTCGCGGCACCTCCTCCATTATGCAGAGAATTCCTTAGTGGCGGGGTTCCGTTTCCCTCATTTGTTATACGGTTGATCCCGTCGTGGGGAGTATTGGGACGGTGCGGACCGTTGAAGCTGGAAGGGCTATCGGACCTTGTGACCTCAATGCGAAAAGGCGGCTTCCGGGGATTCTCGGCCACTCTCGGTTATTTGGAGGGTGACGGGCAAGGTTTAGACACGGGAATGGCCTAACGGGATAAAAGGGGAAAGCTCGCGTGGCATGCGGTTTCCGTTTCTTTTATTTTTGATTTTTTTTTTTGTTGTTTTAATTTACTTAAAAACGTGTTTTCTCGAGAATCCTAGGTAGGTTGGAAAAGATTGCTCTTCTTTTTCGCAACTATGCTAGATCTGGGTCGATGGAGACCATACGTGCGGCTATAAGCCCCTCGTTTTGCACACTGTATTTCGACATCCCGGGGTGGACGGCCCGGGCGAGGGTCTATAGTGCAAGCGGTTTCCACCGGCCTAAAGAAAAATCGAACCTAAGGACCGAGCTGTCATGTTCGTTTTGATGCGTTAGCCATGTGAATAGTGAACCGAGCCGGCTGATGAGTCAAGATCGGAGTCAAGAGTTCGGCATGACCTCTCTTTACCTTGCTTGCGCAAGGGATGCGTGACGTTAGGCGTTGGTGGGTCATATTGTCATGGGCGACGTATCAAGGCGTGATGACATGGTGTCATGTGAGCATGGATGTATATCGGGACGGAACATCGTGCAGGTGTAGCCGGAAATCAAGATCGGGTCAAGATTTTAGCATGACCTTTCATCGCTTTGCTTGCGCGAGGATCTTGAGTTCGAGCCTTGACTCGAGAAAATGGCCGGCATGGTATATGTATCCGAGTGTATGACACGGGCCAGGTAAAAACCAACCGAAGTGCGGACGAGTGTGACTCAAGACTCAAACGTGCGGGGTTGACGCTTGGCTAGGATGGGATGTTTGGAATGATCCCGTGCGCGCCCCGAGGCCTAGGAAGACCAAACGGGCCTGGCGAGACCACTCCGGGTTAAGGGTTGTAGTGTGCGGTGTATCAGGCGACGGTGCGCATAGTGTGCGGTGTAGCCGAGCGGCGGTGTGAGTAGAGTGCGGTGTAACCGAAGCGGCGGTGCGCGTAGTGTGCGGTCTCTAAAATTCTTTTACGAGTAAAATAGAAATTTTTGAAGAATTTTAAATGTATGCACAGATGTAGATTGATGCATGTTTTTGTATTTGTTTTTTTTTTTGTAAAATAAAAACGAAGCACGTGCACACACACACAACAGTTAAAGGAAGGGGTAAAATGAAAGTTTGACCCTCATCATCGTTTTAAAAAAAATCTTTTGTTTTGTTTAAAAGTTTTTAAAACAAAATGTCCCAAGTCGCCCGAAATTACCAGGATCAGGCTCGCGCGAGGCCCCGGCATCTCGCATTCGTCGGCTGTTCGGGAAGTCGCCGGATCAGAGAGCGGCACAATCGCGCCCGGCATCACGGCTTATTCCGTTTTAGCGTTTGCGTGTTGGAGGTGTCTCGCCGTTTTGCTTTCGCATTTTGTAGAGTCGCCACGCCGTTTTATTAAGCCCAGAAACATTGAAAAAGGGCATCGGTTTAAAGATAAATTTTAAAGCTGTTTTTGTGTGATGAGATTTTGAGTTCGGAGGTCGAGATGACTCCTCGGGAAGAGAATATTAGAATATTAGAGCTCACCAGAGTAGCCTCGTAAAACGAGTCTTTCGGATACCCCTAATATCCTTTAAATGTTGTGTGTGTGTGTGTGTGCTTTTAAAAATGCATGCTTTGTATCGGATGTCTACATTGTATGCTATGTATGAAAATGTATTGAAATAGAATAGGAAGGAAGCCTTACCAATGTTGGTTCGTGTCTGTCTTCCTTGGGAATAGTGTTTGAGGTCGGAGTAGCGTTCCGGATTGCTTCGGGGATGCCGGTTGTCCGCGGACGAGTTTCGGCGTGAGTTGAGGTTGTAGGCTGCGTTAGGCGAGAGGTTCGGCGTGCGTGGGGATCGTCGGGATCGGTCGGGCGAGAGGTTCGGCGTGCGTTGGAATCGTTGGTTGGATTCGGGCGGAGGTTCGGCAAGGTTTGGGATCGCCGGTTTGACTCGGAAAGAGCGGGACACCGTGGGAAAGACCGACGAGGCCTCGGAGTACCACGAGGGGCCTCGGAGTACCTCGAGAGTGCCTCGGGGCGGCGCGGGAGCGTCTCGGGAGCGCTCGGAGAGGCTTCGGAGCACCTCGAGGGGCTCGGAAGGCCTCGGAAGGATCCGAAGGGGCGGGAATGCCTCGAAAGGTCTTAGAAGGGAGCCGAAGGCTTAGGGAGGAAGAGAGAAGTGGGAGGTGTGTAAAAATGAGGAGGGGGAGCCCTCTATTTATAGTAAAAATTTCGGAGCAAAGAGGTCCGTACGGACCTTCTTGGTTATCCGAATTTTGGATTTCCTCGATTTGAGGGAATGCAATGATGGAGAATATTTGGGAATGATGATGTTCCACTGAGCAATAAGGTCCGTACGGACCATCTTGCATGCAAAGAGGTCCGTGCGGACCAACTCTGCATGGAAGTCATCATTTCTCCGGGATTTGAGGAATATTGTGGACTTTAAGGGGATTTAGTAATCATTGAAACAAAGAGGTCCGTACGGACCTTAATTGCTTTACGATTTCTGAAAATTCCCAAAGGTCCTTTTGTCCCTTTTATCCCGAGAAAGGCTCCTCCCTTGGTTTGGTTGGGGGTTTGAGAGGGTTTTGAGAGGGTTTTGAGTGAGAGAGGTCCACGAGGCTGCGTGGATGAGTCTACGGTGTTTCCGTGTGTTTGAAAGGAGTGATCCGTATTGGGGTACTTTACACCCCGACCGAAGTTACCGAAATGCTGCGGATGCGCTGGCGTTTTGTGAAGTCGGTGAAAGGATGAGGGCAGCCCGGAGCCTTTGTTCGAACTTGCGGTGAGGGCGAGGTGGAACCTCTGTCGAACTTGGTGAGGGCGAGTAGCGCCTCTGTCCGAACTTTCGGTGAGGGCGAGATGGAGCCTCTGTCCGAACTTGGTGAGGGGCGAGGTAGCGCCTCTGTCGAACTTGCGGTGAGGGCGAGGTGGAACCTGCTGTCGAACTTGGTGAGGGCGAGTGGCGCCTCTGTCGAACTTGGTGAGGGCGAGGTAGCGCCTCTGTGCGAACTTGCGGGGAGGGCGAGATGGAGCCTCTGTCGAACTTGGTGAGGGCGAGGTAGCGCCTCTGTCTGAACTTGCGGTGAGGGCGAGATGGAGCCTCTGTCGAACTTGGTGAGGGCGAGGTAGCGCCTCTGTCGAACTTGCGGTGAGGGCGAGGTGGAACCTCTGTCGAACTTGGTGAGGGCGAGTAGCGCCTCTGTCGGAACTTGCGGGGAGGGCGAGGTGGAATCTGCAGTCTGGCGAACTTGGTGAGGGCGAGTGGCGCCCTGCAGTGCGGGCTTGCGGGGAGGGCGAGATGGAGCCTCTGTGCGAACTTGGTGAGGGCGAGTAGCGCCTCTGTGCGAACTTGCGGTGAGGGCGAGGTGGAACCTCTGTGCGAAATTGGTGAGGGCGAGTAGCGCCTCTGTCGAACTTGCGGTGAGGGCGAGATGGCGCCTGCATGCGAACTTGCGGTGAGGGCGAGATGGAGCCTCTGTGCGAACTTGCGGGAGGACGTGGGATGCCTCAGGTCTTGGACAAGGAGAGGAGGGATGGCTCATCTTCTTTTTCCTTCTTCATTCTTATTCTGTGGACTTCTTGGATTATCCAGGTCGAGGAAGGTCTTTGGGTTCAACGAGGGACGATGATGTGGCAGTGGAGGCGCCGAGATGCCGAATTTCTCATTTGTGGAGGAGGATGATGATGAATCGGATTAGGGCTCTTTTGCTTTTCCTCTTTCCATTGTTTTTTTTGTAGAAGCAACGAGACATTTGTACTGTAATAAAACACTTGTATTTGCACGACTAAGTATTTTATTTAAGATGTAATGACGTATTTGTGATTCCGGGATTGACCTAGGAATTGTTGCTAGCTTATTATTATTTTTGTGCATGTCGCATGGTGGGAATGTATTTGTGGTTAGTGGAGAGGTGAGGAAGCTTTGGCGGGTTTTACGAGCGGTTGGGGCTGAGCCGGCTTTGGCGGTTTCATGAGCGGCGGCGGGAGTGATGTCTCCCGAGGACGCGTTCGCTTTGTGCCCAGCCGGCCCCTCTTTTTGGGGTTAGCTAACTTTGCGGGATATGTGACGGTGCTCTGTTGGATGTGGCGAGGCCATTGTCGGGCGAGCGAGATATCATTCCTTTGGTTAGGAAACCTTCCACGGTGTGGATCGTCACAGTGATGAGAACCGATTCATGCGGGAAGCCCACTGCTTTGCTTGCATTATGGTTGCGAGAGAGGCTTCAAGCCATGCACGAGTCTCCAGGCGTCTCTTTGTCAGTGGACATTTGCTCGGTGACCTCTTGTCTTGGACATGGATCGATGCTGCTTGGGAGAGATGGATAGCATATCTTGGTACGCATCGGATTCGTTGGTGGGTTTCCCTTTGGGGATTGAAACTAGGAGGGCTGTCGGGAAGGTTCCTATGTTGTCGAGTTCCGTGTTTGCCTTGGTCCTCTTTACGTGTTCCGTTGCTTGTTTCCCGTCGGTTCGGGATGAGGCGGGAGCCTTTCTTTGGTGAGATGACATTGCCCAACGTGGAGGTAGCTTCTTTACGCATGACGGATCCTGATGCTTTTATGTATTTTACGAGGGTATGGAAGTATTCCGCTTTCCCTCTGTGGTGCTCCTTAGATGCGGGAGAATGTTGTCTTGACCATCGAGTACACAGATTGGTATGAGTAGCATATCGGGCGGACCCAAGTGGTTTTGGGGAGCGGCGTGAAGCAGTGCAGGGCAAGATTGTCGTCTCGCTATAGCCTTAGGAGTGCGAAGCTTGGTCTAACCCTCGGGATGTCATGGGGAGACGCTTTGTTTGACTACGGGACTCGAGTTGACGGGCGGCGGGGAGAGGTCCCCTTTTGCGGACTCGTAGGGAGGAGATCCGGCCGAGGCACGGGTGAAACGATGCTACGAGAGCGGCGGTTCGTTTGACACGACAAGGAGGACTCTGATCTCGGAATGAGGGAGACGAGAACTTCGCTCGTAGGGAATGAAAAAAGACTCGTTGGGGACGAGGGAGGAAAGGAAAAAGAAGTGATGAAGGGCCAAACGCGAGTAGCATGGAATGACCTTACGAAACAGCGAGTATCCATTCATCGGCATCGCGGACACATTGATTGTTAAATGTTTTAAGTCGTCTTTTAGCATGTTGTGAGTTTGAGAGTAGGCCGTGCTTGAACTCATCAAGAAGTGTTTTAACTGATGATTTGTGATTTACTTTTAAAGCTTTGTCGAGGCAACTTGAAATCTCTTGCTTGCTTCTTTCACGAGCCTTGGTGGCATCAATTTTTGGAATTTTGTGTATTCCTTAGACCGAACCAATGAAGGCGCCTACGTTCCCCTCGGTGAGAGGCTCGGAGTCTGCGTAGTTCGACCCTCTTTTGTGGAAGAAATGACTCGTAATGTACACTTGCGAGGCGTATTTATTTTTGAAAAGGTGGGAACGGGTCCCCTTTTGTGTGAATGCCTTATTTGATGTAGGCACAAAAGAAATGCTTTTGGGTTTGACTCTTTTGAGAGAGTATGAGTGCTTGAAAAGCTTGTAAAAGTGTATGGAAGCCCTTCTTGACGGAAAATCGATGTTTAGCTCTATTGTCCTATTTTGTAGAAAAAGAAGACTTGTCGAGACATCGAAAACTTGATTTATTCACAATGATCACTTGTTTGCTTAAAACCCTTTGTTGATGTTCGTGTTATTCAACAATTAAACCTGATATGCTTTGATTAATCACGAGGAGAAAGTCAACCGGTATCAAGGATCGAGTTGATGCAGTGTGAAAGAAGGTTTGTGTATAGGAGAGGTCATTGATGAGATCGGGTTTGTGGATTTGTATGTGTTTATGATCGGACCATTTACGGATGCCTACGTTCCCCTTAAGACAAGGAGCTCGGGTCGACGTAGTTCGGGTTTGAGCTGTGTTTGGCTTTGGGGCCCGGGCATGAATATTTGCGCGGCCTTTGGCGAAAAGGCTCGGAAGGTTGAATGATGAGGCACTGAGGCCTTGAGGTGATTCCTTGACAAGTCGTATTTGACGGCGGTTTTAATGAATCCATTGCTTCTTGATCGTTGGCTGCAGGTCTTTGACCTCATTTATTTTGTGAAGCTTACGCTTGAGCTTTTTTTGTGTAGCTTACGCTTGAGCTTCTTTTTTTTTTTTTGTGCGGCTTACTGTTTGAGCTCTTTTTTTTTTTTTTTTTTTTTTTTTTTTTTGGAGCATTTGAGGGCGAAGGCAAGCCTGCTTGAACTTTCTTGATGCGCACGAGGGCGAAGGCAAGCCCTAAATTGTTGTCGACATGGGGTCAATCTTTTGATCTTTGAGTGACCTTTTGTTGTCCTTTGATGTTCTGCCGTCGTTGACTTGGTCAAGGTGATGGTGGGGACATGTTTTGGAAAGTGTATGGCTTGATGGAGGCCTTTGTGTGGGGTATGGTAAGGTGTATGGGGAGCTACGATTGACTTTCTCACACCAATTAATCAAAGCATTAATCATTTGTGGAATTACTTGTTGAGCAATGCAAGTGATCACATAGAACAAAACCATTTCATTAAATGTAATGTGGGGTGCAAAATAATGTCTCAAGTCTAGCAAGAAAAGAAAGAAAACTTTCGTATGGAAAATTGAAGACTTAATTACAATGTCAGGAGGACTGATTGAATGAGAACGATGTACTAGAACCTACGAGGTGGGTTTGTATGATTCTTTGATTTGCGTCTCTTTGGACTCTTCGGCGGTTCCCAAATTCATTTTGGTTAGAACATTCTCGGCGGCTTGGGCCCGATTTTCTCTCGTTTGACAACATGCTTAAAGATTTGTTTAATGCATTGTTCATTAATGTCTGCGTCTTTATCAAGTGAATCATTATTAAGCTGTTTTGGTTAGTTAATTTATCATTTGTTAAAGTGGCAATGAGGGGATACTCGAAAGGTCGAACTTTTATTCGAAGCATAAGAAAGCGCAATTTTTGTTACAAACACATAATCTTCGGGCATAAGGCCGTCGGACGACTCGAGAGACTTAAACTTTAAACACGACAGGACTCGGGGTCTTTTATTTTAGAAGCTAGACTCTAGGAGGCGGGGTTAGATCAAGCTTCCGGACGATTTCTTCTTTCTTTGGTTGTGGGTCATGAGAAGGTAACCCGGTTCCTCAATGGCATTTTTGACGCGCTTGAGAAGGTCGAAAGGCTTCTCAGCGATGCTTTCCCCAATTGTTGTTGGGAATTGATTTCGGCTTGTCTTTGGGACCGCGTGGGCATTCCAACTTTCCTTCTTCAATCGGCCTTTGGATCGCTTGTTTTAGTATGACGCAATTGTCGGTGGTGTGGCCGGGTAGTTGTGAAAAGCGCAATGCTTGCTCATATCCACGCTTAGGTTAGGATTCCTCGGCTGATAATTCTCAAGGGGCTTGAGCATGTTACGCTTCATCAACGCCTCAAACACTTGGCTTAGAGGCATTCCAAGGTTGTCGAAGTGCGAGAACGCTAGCGTCAGGGAGGATTGTTATTTCTCGGGGCGCTTGATCGCGGCTTCCTTGGACTCCGTTACGGATGTAGTGGGCTGCTCCGCGGCCTCCTTTCCTATGTTTGGAACGGGCGTCGAATTTGTGAGTGCTGGTAGCGGTAGGAAGGAGCAAGAGTGGTGGTGTCTTTTGTAGGCTCGGCGTCTTTTCGAACTTGGTCCGGCATTGACCGTAGCACGAAGGTCGGGATAGAAGTGGTGGCTAATCAAGGCCCTCGAGAGATGGTTTGAGCGGGAATGGAAGATATCCATTTGCTCTTCTTTGGAAAGCGGATCCATTATCTCGCTAAGCTTCCAATTCCATCTTTTGTAGAACTTCGCCAACGGGTTCATCATCCTTTTGCTCGGTGGCTTGCGGATCGTGGCGGTTTGTCTCCCGCTCAAGGTTGGCGCGGTACTTCTCTAGGAAGATCTCGGCGATTTGGTCCCACGTGGAGCGGTTTTACGCCTTTACATTGAGGAACCATCTTAGCGCGTGGATTTGAGAGAATCTTTGGAAGTGGTCCGCCATACGGTGAGGGGTTGCTCCTTTAGCTCTCATACCCAAGACATAGGTGTCGATGTGAGTTTTGGGCATTCCGTCCCGTCAAACTTCTCCATCTACGGCATTCTGAATTTTGGAGGGAGTGGGACCACCTTGCTCGGATCCGTGGGCATGAGGAGTCCTTGCGGGAATTGGCTAGCTTGCCTTGCATGTCTTTCATTTGTTCAATCGGCCAAGCCATGTGAGGATCGGCGGGTGGAGGCGGGTTTCCGTTCTCGGGGATAGAAACCAAAGATGGAGGTGGATTGGGCGATGGGATAGCCATTCGGGAGTCTTGGGGAGGTAGTTGAGTGTATACCATCCCATACCACAGGTTGTTGAAATTGGGGCGTGATTGCCGGGCCGTAAGGGTTGTGTTTGGGAATTGGGGAAATGATTCATTAGCCCCAGTGGCGGTGGCGGGTGGCAAGCTTGAGATGTCGGGATATCCGCTCGGGATGCTGTCCACAGTGGACATGGATACTTACGATTATAGGCTGCGAGGCTCGTATATAGGCGAGAGGATTGAACCACAGGGGATACCGAGATGTATTGGGATGCAGTGGAGCGAGCACGTAAGTGTCTTTGTTAGTGCGAAGCTTGATGTGCAGGCCAGAGGCGGCTTGTCTTGAGGCGGGCATGTCGGGCTGCTTGGCCCGATGCGCTGAGGAGCTTTGAGTGAGAGGCTGCTTAGCGTTCTTTGGGATCTCGTAGCTTGTCGGAGGCGGGACCTTGATAGCCTTGAGAAGCCAAGGGGGAGCAGTATGTCTTCGTCTTCTATGAGAACAAAGGTTCCGTCGGGTTGGGAAGCTGCCACGGTTCCTCGAAGACGCTTGAGTGTCGGCGATCCGAAGCTTGCTGCTCTTCTTGGCGCTTCTTGATGGTTTCGAAGGCTCGCGGCACCTCCTCCATTGTGCGGAGGTTCCTTAGTGGCGGGGTTCCGTTTCCCTCAGCTGTTATCTGTTGATCCGTCATGGGGAGTAGCGGATGGTGCGGGCCGTTGAGCTGGAAGGAGCTATCGGACCTTGTGACCTCAATGCGAAAAGGCGGCTTCCGGTATTCTCAACCACTCTCGGTTATTTGGAGGGTGACGGGTAAGGATTTAGACACGGGAATGGCCTAACGGGATAGAAGGGGAAAGCTCGCGTGGCATGCGGTTTCCGTTTCTTTTATTTTATGATTTTTTTTTGTTGTTTTAATTTACTTAAAACATGTTTTCTCGAGAATCCTAGGTAGGTTGGAAAAGATTGCTCTTCTTTTCGCAACTATGCTAGATCTGGGTCGAGTGGAGACCATACGTGCGGCTATAAGCCCTCGTTTTGCACACAGTATTTCGACATCCCGGGGTGGACGGCCCGGGCGAGGTCCTATAGTGCAAGCGGTTTCCACCGGCCTAAAAGAAAAATCGAACCTAAGGACCAAGCTTTGTCATGTTCGTTTTGATGCGTTAGCCATGTGAATAGTGAACCGAGCCGGCCGGCTGAGTCAAGATCGGGTCAAGAGTTCGGCATGACCTCTCTTTACCTTGCTTGCGCAAGGGATCTGTGACGTTAGGCGTTAGGGTGGGTCATATCGTCATGGCGACGTATCAAGCTTGATGACATGGGTGTCATGCGAGCATGGATGTATATCAGGACGGAACATCGTGCAGGTGTAGCCGGAAATCAAGATCGAGTCAAGATTTTAGCATGACCTTTCATCGCTTTGCTTGCGCGAGGATCTTGAGTTAGAGCCTTGACTCAGAAAATGGCCGGCATGGTATATGTATCCGAGTGTATGACACGGGCCCAGGTAAAAACCAGCAGAGTACGGGACGAGTGTGACTCAAGACTCAAACGTGCGGGGTTGACGCTTGGCTAGGATGGGATGTTTGGAATGATCCGTGCGCGCCCAGAGGCCTAGGAAGACCAAACGGGCCATCTAAGACCACTCGGGTTAAGGGTTGTAGTGTGCGGTGTATCCAGAAGCGGCGATGCGCGTAGTGTGCGGTGTAGCAGAGGCGACGGTGTGAGTAGAGTGCGGTGTAAGCAGGCGGCAGTGCGCGTAGTGTGCGGTCTCTAAAATTCTTTTACGAGTAAAATAGAAGTTTTTGAAGAATTTTAAATGTATGCGCGAGATGTATATTGATGCATTTTTGTATTTTTATTTTTTGTAAAATAAAAAAAAATGAAGCACGTCACACACACACAACTTGAGTTAAAGGAAGGGGTAAAATGAAAGTTTGACCCTCATCATCGTTTAAAAATCTTTTGTTTTGTTTAAAAGTTTTTAAAACAAAATGTCCCCGGAGTCGCCAAGCTCAAATTACCGGATCCGGCTCGCGCGCGTGAGCCGTGCATCTCGGGTTTCGTCGGCCGTTCGGGAAGTCGCCGGATCCGAGAGCGGCACAATCGCGCCCGGCATCACGGCTTATTCCGTTTTAGCGTTGCGTGTTGGAGGTGTCTCGCCGTTTTGCTTTCGCATTTTGTAGAGTCGCCACGCCGTTTTTATTAAGCCCCAGAAAACATTGAAAAAGGGCATCGGTTTAAAGATAAATTTTAAAGCTTGTTTTTGTGTGATGAGATTTTGAGTTCGGAGGTCGAGATGACTCCTCGGGAAGAAGAATATTAGAATATTAGAGCTCACCCAGTCGCCTCGTAAAAACGAGTCTTTCGGATACCCTAATATCCTTTAAAAAGTTGTGTGTGTGTGTGTGCTTTTAAAAATGCATGCTTTGTATCAGGATGTCTACATTGTATGCTATGTATGAAAATGTATTGAAATAGAATAGGAAGGAAGCCTTACCAATGTTGGTTCGTGTCTGTCTTCCGCGGGGAATAGTGTTTGAGGTCGGAGTAGCGTTCCGGATTAGCTTCGGGGATGCCGGTTGTCCATGGACGAGTTTCGCGTGAGTTGAGCTGGTAAGGCTGCGTTTGGGCGAGAGGTTCGGCGTGCGTGGGGATCGTCGGGATCCCGGTCGGGCAGAGGTTCGGCGTGCGTTGGAATCGTTGGTTGGATTCGGGCGAGAGGTTCGGCAAGGTTTGGGATCGCCGGTTTGACTCGGAAAGAGACGGGACAGATGGGAAAGACCGAGACGAGCCTCGGAGTACCACGAGGGGGCCTCGAGTACCTCGAGAGTGCCTCGGGGCGGCGCGGGAGCGTCTCGGGAGCGCTCGGAGAGGCCGGAGCACCTCGAGGGGGCTCGGAGAGGCCTCGGAAGGATCCGAAGGGGCGGGAATGCCTCGAAAGGTCTTAGAAGGGGAGCCGAGAAGGCTTAGGGAGGAAGAGAGAAGTGGGAGGTGTGAAAAAATGAGGAGGGGAAGCCCTCTATTTATAGTAGTGGAAAGCTGCAAGAGGTCCGTCACGGACCTCTTAGGTAATGATGGATTTCCGGATTTGAGGGAATCTCGTGGACTTTAAGGGGATTTTCGTAATGATTATGTACAGTGCAAAGAGGTCCGTACGGACCTTTTGGCATCTAAAGAGGTCCGTACGGACTTTCCATGCTCTTGTGAATGTGATGGCAAGCTAGCTCGTCGTCGAGAGCTTTCCAACCATATATGGCACGTCTCGATCGGAGTTCGTATGAAGGAGTTATGACCTCACGGAAGTTTGCCTCTGGTTTTGTCGTATCTTTGGGATGGAGAGCGATCAGTTGGGGTACTTACACCGCAACCATCGGTGGTGTGCCACGTTGTCTTGTGAAAATCACGGTATTTGTTCTTGTTACGAGGATACTTTGGCTTCATCGATCGGCGGACGAAGTGGAGGAAGGTCTCACCTATCCCATGATTTCGGAGATGGGTTTGTAAGAGGGGTGAACTCGAGCTTCTCGGTGCTCCTTGTTCTATTCTTCCCTTTGGAACCTTTGCCGTTTCCATTATCATTACGTCGAGGGAGTACAGTCGCCTTCGTGGTTCCGTCTTGTCGCCTCCCCTTTTCTTTGTTTTATCTTGACCATGGAAATGGCATAAGCCACTTTGTACAATTCGGACTTGACGAGGTTCCCTGGCGAGAGTTCATAAATGAGGGGGCCGAGACTTTAACCCAGAGTTGAAACAAACAATGACCTCCTATCGGTGAGGCTCTCTTCAACTTGGTCCGCCATTTTCGGAACCGATTATAATAGCTAAGGGTGGTCTCTCCCTTCCCTTGCTCAATGTTGGCCAAGTCGTCCAGCCTCATTTTCCTCTTACCAGTAGTGGCAAAGTGGTCCAAGAACATTCTCCTCATGCCTCTCCAGCCAAATCGATGCTTCCTCTCTTAAGCTCACGGAACCGAGTCAAAGTCAGTTCGGAGAAGGTGCTCGCGAAAGCTTTACGAGCAAGTCATCGCGATGGTGAAGAGATTCATGGTTTGTTGAAAACCTTGCACACGTGGTCCTTTGCATCGTGGTTGCCATTGTACTTCTCAAAATTAGGGAGCTTGAGGTGAGGATTGGGGTGGAGCCGAAGTTATCCTCAAGGGAGAACGGACGGAGTGCCCAGTCATAGTCGTCGTCATTGAACTTCTTTCCCATCTCCATGTCATCCGATCTTTGTTTCAGCAGCTCCCGTGCTTGGTTTCCACCCCACCCATGCGCTGCTTGAGCGGGTGCTTCGTTGGGAACTCAGGATGGATTTATCCTTGAGGGCGATCATTTCCCTACCTGTGCTCCGTCTATGTCGGTGGCCATCACGTTTTGGAAGGGGCCTTATCACGCTTCGGTTCCGAGTCTTGGCCTCCCAAGTGTCATCACATGCGGTTCCTGGGTCCTCGGGTCTAGCAAATTCACGAACACGGGGACGGGGAGAGAATCCGGCGATGCGAGGACGAGGAGAATCATGGCGGGATCGACGAGGACGAGGAGAATCTGGACGCCGGGGTGCTATGACTAGACGAGGTGGTGACATTCGCCTGTTCAGACTGAGCCTTGTCCTTAGGTCCCTTGAGTTCACCTCCTCTTCCCTGGGAGTCAATTGGCTTCTCAGGTCAACTACTTGATCCCTCTTCTTACTGTCATGTCGAGGACGAGTAGGTTCCCGGGGGGTAGTTCAGCAGTCTTGAGGAGAGGAGCTCGTTGCTCACCTTGTTCCCTTTCTAGGGGTTTGCCCACGGATGGCCTGATGAATTCAGCCATGGAATGCTCTGGGTCCAATTGCAAAAGAGCAGCCTGTGTTTCATACATTCTTTGCAATGTCTCCATTTGCCTATGTAACAAAGAGCGTCGGTCAATGGGTTGACTTCCTCCTGCTTGACCGGCGTCGGCATTCTTTGTTTTCTTCCTTCCCACTTGCTTTTCGCGGGCACGAGTGGGACGAGGAAGCTCAGCGCCTTCTCCCTCGGCATTCACCTGACCCTTGGAACGAAGGGTCATGGAGAGGGGAGGAGGGGCATCTGACTGAGGTAGAGGAGGAGGAGGAGGCATCTCCTCGGCTCCAGTGTTCCCCCCATTCACTTGGGTAGGGTCCTCAGCCGTAACACTCGTAAACTGTCCGTCCATTGTAAGTCAACAGCAAATTACCAAGCGTAAATTTTCCAAAAATCACAATTTCCAATAGATCCAAATTTCTGGCCAAAATTAGGGCAAATTTTGACCCCAAACCAACAGCTAATTGCGATTTTTCCAACACAAAAATTTCAGGCCAGAAAGTTCGCTTCGAGGCGCGAACAGGCGGTCGGCCGAATTTTTGCAGAATCCGGCGGTAATTAGAACAGAACCCAAACAGTCCAGAAATTTCGTTCAATCAGTAGAAAAATTCCGGCAAGAAATTTGGCTTTTAGCGAGCGTTTTCCAGGCCAAACAAAGGGTGTTTGAATCGATTTCCCGGCAATGGAACCAATTGATGATGTCAAAATCGTCAAATCAGCCCCACTCCAAGCGATAATTGCTCCGGTGATTGCAAGGCCTGAAAATAAGAGAAAACACGTAAACTAAGCCGGGGCGGATCCGGCTAAAGGCCCTCCGGCGTGAGAGTAAGTTCACGGTTTGTATGTGAGAAAACAAATTGACAGAGTTTTCCCAAGATAAAAAGTAACGTACCTAATTATGAGCCATGGGGCTTGTATTTATAGGGATGGATTGATAGAATCCATGTTGAAGTGAACTTGTCAAGAGATAAGATAGAATCCTGAGAGAATTATATCTGATAAAGAGTCATTGTTTGACTTGATTTGATGTAGTTGGTTACAATCCTGATTGGATCATGAATGTATAATCCTTGTTGTATAAGGACTGTGTAATCTGCTAGCCGGAACGCCGAGGAACATAAATGTTTTACCTCGTCCTCAACAAAATAGGCCGAGGTGAATGATTCTGCTTCCTCGTCATTTGGTGATTACCAGACACGTAAATATGCCGGGGTAAATGATTGTGTTTCCTCGTCACTTGATGATATACCGAGGTAAGAACTTTTCCCTCCTCGTCACTTATGACATCTCGGGATATGACGGTTCAAGCATGATGATATAATGCCGAAGTGGATGATCCTCGTCATACGAGGAAAGCCTTCCTCGGCCCTAATACTTGTGTGTGGTATTATGTTTATGGCCCAATCCATTTGGGCCCAGCTCGAACAAACCCATATTCGTATCTCGATTTATATCGTTCATACCCGTATTACTAAACCCACTTCAAACAAATTTAACACAAACCCTTTGTCTTCCATCTTTACCCTTTTAGAATCTTTACACACAGACACCCAACCGCATAAACGGCATTTGCTCTAGGAACACACAATTCCTCCCCCCTTTTCACCCTAATTCCACTTTCTTTCCTCTCACTCAAGTTCATCTTCACCTTTTACCTTTTACAGTGTAAACCTCATATTGACACTTTGCTGCTCCCTCCATCCATCCCTCTAAAACTCAATCTACGCCATTTTTATGGGTGCTAACATAGCAAAGAAGGATAAATTCCGGTGAGCCAGGACCGAAAACATTGCAAAATTTGGCCATATACCTTGCCCAAAAAAATGTAAATTTTGGTTGGGTATGGATGATTAATTGTATAAATTTCGGTGAATCGGAATCGAAAAAATTGGGATTCGTCAAACCAGAGTAAGGAAGAAGAAGACGACTATGACGGTGAATTTTGAAGAAGCTGGTGTTTTCATGAAGCTGATAGAGATTGTTCATGGCAGTAATCTGGGAAGAAGGTCAATTGACAAGTAACAAAGTGAAGGAAGAAGGCGACTATGAAGGCGAACGTGAATTTTCTGGAAGAAAAAATATTCGGCCACAGAGTTCATTTCAGTTGACTATCAAAGTCAAAGTAAGACTATCTTTCTGAGTCGAACAGAGTATTATATTCTTAAAATGTTATAATGGATACTGCAGACTATAGACTACAGTACTATATAAGTTTATAAAGCGGATCATGAGAATACTTTTTGTCTATTTTCTACGGGCAAATTGCATTTTAGTTACCTGAGTTTGTCGAGATGTTTCAATTGGTTATCGAATTTGCATTTGTTACAAGTTGGTTATTGAGTTTGTCTTTTTGTTGCAATCAGGTGTAATTTTGGACGAACCGTTAAAAAACTAACGAAAAACATAACATGTGCCGCTCACGTGAGTTATATTTTGGTCTTTAACTATTAATGATTATTCAAGTGCTAAATTCAATCACAGAGTCCATGGCCTGATTGAATTCTTCTTCTGTTTTGCCAGAAAAAGATCAAGGAGAGGACGGCAGTTTCCGTTTTCGATTGTAGGGCAAAAAACAATGAGGACAGCAATTTCCCTTTCTTTTTATAAATCAAAATAAAATAAAAAATCTTCAAAAAGAAACCTAATTTCCCTTCCAGATCGTCTTCTTCCCTTCCCTACAGCCGTCCCACCACCACCCCACCCCACCCCACCGCAACCCACCATCATTGTTATCCGCCCCCATTATCTATATTCTTTGTCCAACCATCCTTGTTCTCACTGCCTGATTTCCCCCAAATCTCCAAAATTTACTCTATTCTCCATCTTCCTCAATTTATCCCTTCAATACAACGAATCTTTGTCCTCCCTCTTCCTCAATTCACTCCTTGAAAAATAAAAATCAATATCCAAAACCCAAATTTGCAGAAAAAATAAAATTAAAATTCAGATCTTTTGATTCAATGTTGCAACGCCCAATCACCAAATGGAATCCCATTTCCCTCTCTGCTCATGAACAAAACGAAAAGACGAACCCGAATCTCATTCAGATTCGTTGAATTTGTTGGTTTCTCTTGCGAATCTTGCGTGTGTGAGAAGGATGAACGGGAGACGGCAGCGGCATGGCAAGGCGAAACGAGGCGGCGGCAGTGGGGATCTGGAGTGAGAAGGGAGGAGAAGCAGCCGGAGATGAGATGAGATGGAGTGGGGAACGGCTTTGGTGGAAGGGTGTGGGAATGGTAAGCCATGGGAGGTGGGGGAATGAATGAAAGAGGAGGATTTTAGGTTTAAGATTGTTTTTTTAATCTTCTCATTCCATGGAAAAGACCAAAATATCTCTAAGTAACTCACGTGAGCGGCATATGTTATGCTTTTCGTTAGATTATTAACGGTTCATCCAAAATTACACCCGATTGCAACAAAAAGACAAACTCAATAACCAACTTGTAACAAATGCAAATTCGATAACCAATTGAAACATCTTGACAAACTCAGTTAACTAAAATGCAATTTGCCCAATTCCTACTCCTGTATTTCTAAGTACATTTGTATTCATGCTTTAAAATATTGTATTTCTACACCTTTTAATCATAAATACGGGTGTACTTAGAAATTTGAGGTATGTGAATTACAACTCTATAAAGAAAAGTTAAGCTATTATGTTGAGACATAGGAGTAGGAAGGAAGTACTTATTTTTCATAAATACATTAGAAGACCTTAGATCTACATTAATATTCATTCCAGTTCAAAAGAGTTATTGAGTTCGAACTTTTCACAAGTTTAAAAAAGAAAACGATTATTGCCCCAACTTAATGATGAAAGTATCAGGTACATTTTCCCTGCATTACTTTAATCAATAAACCAATTAATGAGTGCAACTATTCCAATGCAAGGATAAAAGCAAAATTTGAACGCTTCTAACCTAAAAGGGACATTTTTTGAAGCATGATTTTTATCTTAAAGCGACAGCTATTTTGGATCAGAAAGAAGGAGTAATAAAAAAGATAGATATAATAGTAGGTCCGAGGAAAGGAATCTGAGTGAGTAAGAACGACTCCAATGCAATGATGTGACACTTTCCTTAACTTTTTTTGTCTGTGAGTAAATATTCTTTTATAATGTCTGAAGGAAAAAATAAAGTTAAAAGACTTGGGACTGAAGATTAAAAAATTATTTAGTGTGAAATCCTTTAAAAAAAAGGAAAACAACATGTGTCGAAACAAAAAGTCCATTCCAGACTCTTTAAATAGCATCCATTTCCATCTCCAAACTTGGACATCTGAAAGTGAAGTTGAGGAAGGTAGAGTAAGTTAGATAATCATATTAAATTATCTTTTTTTTTTCATTAAGATGAGCTTTATGTGGTTGATTATAGGGTATTATGAGTGTTTGTGTTTAAAAGTTTGTATTCTTAATTTATAATGACAGTTTAGATTTGGATTCGCAGAAAAATTACATCAAAAGAACTCCAATTTCTAGTAATGCCAATGCGTCAGTTCGTGTCGTAAGAAAACTTGAAAGCTAAGATTTCAGATTTTAAAAACTTTGCCGAAACATGAAGAGCTCAAACATTTTGTTGGATGAGAATTTTATACTACATTAATATATTTTTACATCTGATAACATTTTTATTGAAGTGACAGCATACTTTGTATGACAATTGCAGGGATTACAGAGGCCATACAACACAGAGGTTACTGATCCAAAGGTGTAACAAACGCTTTCCAAGATGCTAAGAAATATTAGTACTAATTAATTTTTTCATTTGTTTTTTGAACAGCAAACTGAAGATATTTTATTAATTGCATATATATTTAGCCAGATATTCCAGGCCTTTGCTCTCATTAATTCACTAGCATAAACAGTTAATGGCTTCCTCATCGTCTTCCTCTCGTTATCCATATCCGTCAACTCTCAATCCATCAAGCTTTGTTTCAATGAAGCTATCCGGTACTCAAGATTACCCTCTATGGGAAACACAGATGCTTTGCCTCATTGAGAGTCAAGAGCTGGTTGGATTCATCGATGGCACAATTCCTGCACCACCTGAAATAATTCAGCCAATGGACAGTATTATAAGTGGCAGCATCACCGGGGTTGGGGAGGCGAATGGCGGCATAGTTGTGGTGGTGAATAAGGAATATCCTATGTGGAAAAGATCAGGGCTTGTCAAAGGATGGATCATAGGGACACTTCGAGAACATGTTCTTGCTACTGTTGTAGGCTTATCAACTGCTATGGATGTGTGGAAGAAGTCTTAAAGTCTGAGGTTCCACCTTAAAACCAATTGGTGTTAAGGAGAGTAGCCCAGGATCCTTATATGTTAGAGACAAGTCTTGTTTATTCCCGATGTGGGATAATGTTCTCTTACAAGAAGTTGATCTCAACCTTTGGTCCAAATCTTCAAGGTAAGTTCTCACTCCCTCCGTCCCAAAATGAATGTCCAATTTTTTTTAAAAAAAATAAATTACTCTTGGTCAAAAAAAATAAAATTTGAACTTTCATTTGAGATGAAGGGAGTACTATTTGATAATTCCTAATCTCTAGATAATAGTTCTATTTTCACAAGTAATTTGATCCAAAATTTTGCCTTGTCAGTACTCAAAATGGATCCTGATTTTAGTGCACTCACATACTCTGTTACTTTGAGTTTTGTACACGTTTGCAATTTGGTTCCTAAGTTTTGTTTGGTTCCTAAAATGTTTGTGTGTATATATGTGCCCAACTACGACCACCACTGGCACTACTAAAAAACCCATTTCCCGACTGAAAAATATCACGGAAAGTCTGTCAGATAATGGTAGAAGCCGGCGGAAAAAAGTTGTCAGCAAATCTCTGTCGTTAAGGCAACGGACATTTTCCAGTCATTATTTGGTGACACAAATGAAGACTGTCTATTAGAATAAAGAGAGAGACGAACTCAATTAAACATCGAAAGAAAAATTGTATTGAAAGACTCAATTGATTATGTTGTTAGAGGTACATATTTATATGGTTATAATGAGAGGAGGTAATCTCTTAGAAGTCTAGATCTATATAAAGATTAAGTTTCCTAATCTTATACAAAGATTGAGTTTCCTAAACTATAACAATATATACTTGAATATAATATTATGATATTATATTCCCAATATGCTCCCGTAAGATGGACGATCCTTGGATAAGTCCAATCTTGAAAAATGATGAGATGAACCGGATTTGATGTAGCGGGTGGAGACTGATGTGTTCCCGGAGTACGTGTATGTGGTTTCTGATGAGATGTAGTTGTTCCTCGCAGCCGAGGTGGTGATATGATGGTGGTATTTGAGGGTGGGCGGCTGTAAGATTGTGACAGTAAAAAAATGGGGGGCGATCGCGCACACCAAGGAAAGTGGTCCATACGGACGTGGTTGGAAGCCAGTTTTGAACATGGAAACTCAGGTTGGTCGTGGGTGTTTGAAAAAAGGGGGGGGGGGGGTTCGGCAGGGATAATAATGTGGGTAAGGCTGAAGTTTCTGAAGAAAGGACAAAGTAGAGGGGTTAGGGTTTTGGTTGTGTTTAAGGTAGGTTTGCAGAGGAAGCTCCGCAAGAAGAAGTTGCAGATTGAAGTTTTGGCTGTAGAAGCAAATTAGGGTAGGGTTCAAGGGAGTAATATCAATATCCATTACTCTCAGAATTAATAGAATTAATGACCAAATTAAATTCACAAAGAAATAAGAATGAGAAAAACTCAAAGACGATTGATTATAGAATGGGTAATAGGTTAGTTGATTGTAAAGTGGACAAGCGCAAAAGTGTTTGTGGCAGGGATAATAATGTGGGTAAGGTTGTGAATGATGCAGATTTGGGTTGTAGGGTATTGGTGGATGGCGGAAGCAATTTAGTATTTGAGGGTGGGACGGCTTTAGGGTTTTGCCGCTAGGGTTTGGCGGAGAAGTTCTATTATGAATCTTATTGCTCTGATACCATATTAGATTGTAGAGAGAGAGACGAAGTCAATCATACATAAAAGAGAAGAATTGTATTGAAAGACTCAATTGATTACGTTGTTAGAGGTACATATTTATAGGGTTACAATGAGAGGAGGTAATCTCCTAGAAGTCTAGATCTATACAAAGATTGAGTTTCCTAATCTTATACAAAGATTGAGTTTCCTAAACTATACAATATATACTTGAATATAATATTATGATATTATATTCCTAATGTGCTCCCGCAAGATGGACGATCCTTGAATAAGTCCAATCTTAAAGAATGATAAGATGAACCGGGTTTGATGTAGCGGGTGGAGACTGATGTGTTCCCAGACGTGTATGTGGTTTCTGATGAGATGTAGTTGTTCCTCGCAGCCAAGGTGGTGATATGACGGTGGTATTTGAGGGTGGACGGCTGTAGGATTGTGACAGTAAAAAAGGGGGAGGGGGGGGCGACCAGGCACGCCAAGGAAAGTGGTCCATACGGACGTGGTTGGAGGCCAGTTTTGAACATGGTAACTCGGGTTGGTCGTGGGTGTTTGAAAAAAAAGGGGGGGGTTTCAGCAGGGATAATAATGTGGGTAAAGCTGAAGTTTCTGGAGAAAGGCCAAAGTGGAGGGGTTAGGGTTTTGGTTGTGTTTAAGGTAGGTTTGCAGAGGAAGCTCCGCAGGAAGAAGTTACAGATTGAAGTTTTGGCTGTAAAAGTAAATTAGGGTAGGGTTCAAGGGAGTAATATCAATATCCATAACTCTCAGAATTAATGACCAAATTAAATTCACAAAGAAATAAGAATGAGAAAAACTCAAAGACGATTGATTATAGAATGGGTATTTAGGTTGGTTGCTTGTAAAGTGGACAAGGGCAAAAGTGTTTGTGACAGGGATAATAATGTGGGTAAGGCTGTGAATGGCGGAGAAGTTCTATTATGGATCTTATTGCTCTGATACCATATTAGATTGTAGCATAGTTATTAAAGGCCCAAGGCGCACCAAGGCGCAAAAGGTGTGCCCGGAGCCTAGGCGCAAGGCGCAAGGCGGGCGCGCGCCCGAGTGACGTGTTGGGATAGAAGACCAACCGAGGGAGGATTTCTCAAGGAGTATGAGGCGGGCGCCTGGGGATGGCGAGGCGGGCGCCTCGCGTGCAGGTGGTTTGACGTTGTTCATGCTTGCTTGGGGCGGGCGCCTGGTTCCTAGGGTGGCGGGCGCCTCAAAGGCCGAGAGGTGGGCAAGGGTTTGGAACAAATCCAGGCGGCCGCATGATTTACCTTGAGGCGGGCGCCTCAAGGCCTGACCGTGGGACTTGTTTGCCGGGCTTTTTCTTTCTTGGGCTTAAGCTAGGGTTTGGTTATTTATTCCGGGGCACATATAAAAGCAATGTTCCGCCCCTTTATTCATTGTAACAACATATTTTACATACATAGTGCAAGATCCTGGCTTGGTAGTGCCCCCAGACGTAGCCAATCAATTTGGTGAACTGGGTTAACAATTTCTTGTGTTCTTTTCTGTTTCGTTGATTTCTTGTGCTTGGTTTGTGTGCACTAATTATTCTTGTAGGTTTGCTTGGGTGTGGAGGGCCATATTCACAACAACTGGTATCAGTAGCTCTTGGTTTAGGATCAAGGGAGTTGTTTCAAGCAATCAAGAATGGGCAAGGACAAACAAGCGGTGGAGAAATTCGATGGGTCTGATTTCGGATATTGGAGGATGCAGATTGAAGATCTCTTGTACAACAAAGATCTCTACAAGCCTCGAAGGGAGTCAAACCGAAGACGAAGATCAGAAGAATGGGAACTCATGGATCGGAAGGCTTTAGGGGTGGTGAGATCTACTTTGTCAAAGTGGATCGCGAAGACTACCAAGAAGGCCACAACCACCAAGGAGCTATTGGATTATCTTACTGAGAGATTTGAAACTCCGTCTGCTGCAAATAAGGTTGATTTGATACGCAAGATGGGTAGTCTCAAGATGCAAGAGGGAGGATCCTTGGCTAAACACATTGATGAGTTTATGGATGTCATAGATTCATTGACTGCGGTGGCGATCAAGTTCGATGACGAGGTTCATGCATGTCTGTTGCTAGCTTCTTTACCGGCAAGTTGGAGCGGAACGGTGGCTGCAATCAACGCTTCAAACAGTAAGAATAAATTGAAGTATGATGATGTTAAAGACTTTCTTTTAGGTGAAGAAAATCGCATGAAGAAGTTGGGGACATCAAGTGCTTCGGGATCGGCTTTGGCTACTACTAGTAGGGGGAAGCCGGGTACTAGCAAACAGGGAAGGACCGAATCAAGGGAGAACGTTGTGAGTGGTAAGGTCAAAGCTGTGGAGAACAAACCAAAGGTTGCAAAGGGTTCTGTTCAGTGCTATTATTGTAAGGAGTTGGGACACTTTAAGAGGGATTGTCCAAATCGTAAGGGCAATCAGGTGAATGTGACAGTCGAAGGTGATGATGTACTTGTTCTTAGTGTTAGTAGTGCACTAGAATCATGGGTGCTGGATTCGGGGGCATCATTCCACTCTTGCGGGCATAAGGAAGAGATGGAGAATTATACTTCCGGTGATTTCGGGAAGGTCTATCTAGCTGATGGGGAGCCTTTGGAAATCAAGGGGAAGGGGGATGTCAGAATAGGAGCATCGGACGGGAAGGTTCTACATCTGAACGGGGTTCGACACATTCCGGGTTTGAAGAAGAACTTACTTTCAGTTGGGCAGTTGGATGATGAGGGTTACAAGGTGACTTTCGGCTGCAGGAACTGGGTTATTACCAAGAAGGATTGTGAGATCGCTCGGGGTAATAAGGAGGGTACTTTGTATTTGGCGAACAACACCAAGGATAGTATTGCAGTGGCGGCGGCCAAGGGTGATCTTGATTTGTGGCACTTGTCGATTGGGTCACATGAGTGAGACAGGGATGAAGGTACTTTGTTCAAGTGGTCTACTACCGGGTTTGAAGACGATCAACGTGGGGATCTGCAAGATTGTATGTTTGGCAAACAAGGGAGAAGTAATTTCTCAAGGACGTAGGGGATTGAGGGAAGCAAAGTTGGAATTGGTTCACACGGACTTGTGGGGCCATCTCCAGGTTACATCTTCGGGTGGTGCGTCATATTACATGACTTTCATTGATGATTCTACAAGGAAGGTCTGGGTCTATTTCTTGAAGGGGAAAGATGAGGCTTTCGAGATGTTCAAGAAGTGGAAGGCTTTGGTGGAGAATCAAACGGGACTTAAGCTTAAGTGCTTAAGATCAGACAATGGTGGGGAGTATGAGCTTACTGAGTTTAGGGAATATTGTGCTGCGAATGGTATTCGTATGGAGAAGACTCCAAAGAAGACTCCACAACTCAACTGGGGTAGCGAGAGAGGATGAACGAGGACTTTGAACGAGCGGGCTAGAAGTATGAGATTGAAGTGTGGACTTCCGAAGACGTTACGGGCATATGCAGGTTGACACGGCGACTTTCTTGATCAATAGGGGACCGTCGGTTCCATCGGGGAATGGAATTCCGAGGAAGCTTGGAGTGGCAAGGTGTAAATCTGTCCTTTCTTCGCGTATTTGGCTGCGTTTCTTATGTTCATATTGACTCTGCTGAAAGAACTAAATTAGATGCTAAGTCTGTTAAGTGTACGTTTATTGGGTATGGCGGGGATGACTTCGGGTATAAATTTTGGGATGATAAAAACCATAAGGTTATTCGTAGTCGAGATGTGGTATTCAATGAACAGGTTTTGTACAAGGATAGAAAGGGGGCATCGATGACACTAGTTCGGAACCGGAGGTTGTAGAGGTTGATATTCCGCACTCGGGTGGGAGCGGGGACAGTTCATGTTGACCATGGTCGGGAGGTCATGAAGATGAACCACATACTCCAGAACCGGATATTCACTGCGTAGATCCAAAGCAGATTGCGTGGATCACCCGACAGTATACTCCTTCGAATTATTATTTGTTGTTGACAGATAATGGGGAACCGGAATGTTATGCGGAGGCAGTTCGTAGTGTGCTTTGTGACAAGTGGAAAGCTGCGATGGATGATGAGATGGTCTCATTGAAGGCTAACAAAACTTGGGAGTTGACTAAACTACCTAAGGGGAAGAAGGCGCCGCATAACAAATGGGTTTACAGGATCAAGGAGGAAGCGAGACGGTAGCAAGCGTTACAAGGCAAGACCGGTTGTTAAAGGGTTTCAGGAAGTATGGTATTGACTACACCGAAGTGTTCACTCCGGTTGTGAAGATGACCACTATCGAATGGTTCGGGGATAGTAGTGGCGGATGACTTGCTTTGCTAGAACAGATGGATGTGAAGACGCCTTTCTTCATGGGGATTTGGAGGAGGAGATCTACATGGCACAACCGAGAGGGTTACTTGTCTAAGGGTAATGAGGAGCTAGTTTGCGAGATTGACTAAGAGCTTGTATGGCCTTAAACAAGCTCCTAGGCGATGGTACAGAAGTTTGACGGATTCATGCACGACATTGATTTTATCGAGATGTGAGGCGGATCATTGTTGCTACTTCAAGAACACGGACAACGGGTATATTATCTTGTTTGTTATATGTGGACGACATGTTAATAGCGGGCTCTAGCAAGAGAGGTAAACGGGTTGAAGACTCGGTTGTCGAACGGTTCGAGATGAAGGATTTGGGAGAGGCAAGGAAAATCTTAGGCATGCGGATTGACCGGAATAGGGAGTCGGGTAGATTGGTTCTTTCGCAAGCGAGAATATGTTGAGAAAGTCTTGGCAAGATTTTGTATGGAAGGGGCAAAACCAACGGGGACACCATTGGTTTTGCACTTCAAGTTATCCGAGAAAGACTCGCCTAGGGACAAGGAAGAGCGTGACAAGATGGAGAGAACTCCATATGCTTCAGCGTGGGGAGTCTCATGTATGCAATGGTGTGTACAAGGCCGGACATTGCACATGCGGTGGGAGTAGTCGGCCGGTTCATGGGCAATCCCGGGAAAGCAACATTGGGAAGCGGTTAAGTGGATCCTACGATACTTGAAGAATGCTATTTGGTAAGGCTCTATGTTTTTCAAGCAAGGAAGTGGTGTTAGCGGGTTATGTTGATGCGGACTTGGCATCAAGTGATCTTGATAAAAGAAGGAGTACTACGGGCTATGTGTTTACATTGGGTGGTACAGCTATTTCTTGGGCTTCTAAGTTACAAAAGATCGTGGCTCGATCGGCTGCGAAGCAGAATATGTGGCAGTGACGGAAGCAAGTAAAGAGATGGTTTGGCTGCAGAACTTCTTGGGTGAACTTGGGAAGACGCGAAGTGGTAATATTCTCTACAGTGACAGTCAGAGCGCAATTCACTTGGCAAAGAATCCGGCGTTTCATTCGAGGACGAAGCATATTGAATTAAGGTTTCACTATATCCGGCATCTCTTGGAGAAGAAGACTTTGTGGCTTGAGAAGATATTGGGATCGGAAAATCCAGCTGACATGTTGACGAAGGTTGTGAACCTTGAAAAGTTGAAGCTGTGCAAAGCTTCAATTGGGCTTGAAGAATGAGAGAGGAGGATGGCACTACCATGATCGAGGTGAGCACTAGGAGGACACCAAGGATGAGTTGAAGAACGGATACGGGGCTTGTATATGTGGTTGATCTCTAGGTGGGAGATTGTTGGGATAGAAGACCAACCGAGGGAGGATTTCTCAAGGAGTATGAGGCGGGCGCCTGGGGATGGCGAGGCGGGCGCCTCGCGTGCAGGTGGTTTGACGTTGTTCATGCTTGCTTGGGGCGGGCGCCTGGTTCCTAGGGTGGCGGGCGCCTCAAAGGCCGAGAGGTGGGCAAGGGTTTGGAACAAATCCAGGCGGCCGCATGATTTACCTTGAGGCGGGCGCCTCAAGGCCTGACCGTGGGACTTGTTTGCCGGGCTTTTTCTTTCTTGGGCTTAAGCTAGGGTTTGGTTATTTATTCCGGGGCACATATAAAAGCAATGTTCCGCCCCTTTATTCATTGTAACAACATATTTTACATACATAGTGCAAGATCCTGGCTTGGTAGTGCCCCCAGACGTAGCCAATCAATTTGGTGAACTGGGTTAACAATTTCTTGTGTTCTTTTCTGTTTCGTTGATTTCTTGTGCTTGGTTTGTGTGCACTAATTATTCTTGTAGGTTTGCTTGGGTGTGGAGGGCCATATTCACAACATGACGAGGCAAAAATGCCTTAAAATACTAAAAATATAGTATACATACAACATCAAGATGAGCAATAAATCAAATGCAAGTAGTAAATCAAACATACGTTATAAGTCATAAAAGAAACAAGCACAAACATACGTTATATGTCATAAATGTATGTATACTATACTAAAAATATAGTATACATACAACATCAAGTGATCAGGGAGATCGCCGGAGTTCTTCCCAAGTCGCCGGAGGTCATCGCTGTTAGTTTGAAGGAGTTCCTAGTGATCGCTACTCTTATACAGAGTTATGACACGTGTAAGTGAGAGAGTCGTGGCAGAGAAGAGTAATAGCCGCGCATTAGGTTTAATTATAATTTAATTGTTGGTCAATTATTGTGCCCGGAGCCTAGGTGCACACCATCAAGGCTCGCGCTTCAGCCTTAGGCGCGCCTAATCCCTCGTCTATGAAACAGAGCCTCGCCTAGCACAATCCAGGCTCCAAAGTTGAGCCTCTTTGTGCCCGGAGCCTAGGCGCGCGCCTAGGCGCGCTTTTGATAACTATGGATTGTAGAGAGAGAGATGAAGTCAATCATACATGAAAGAGAAGAATTGTATTGAAAGACTCAATTGATTACGTTGTTAGAGGTACATATTTATAGGGTTACAATGAGAGGAGGTAATCTCCTAGAAGTCTAGATCTATACAAAGATTGAGTTTCCTAATCTTATACAAAGATTGAGTTTCCTAAACTATAATAATATATACTTGAATATAATATTATGATATTATATTCCTAATACTATCGGTAGATTCAGACGGAGTCTACCTGCCAGTAAAAAGTCTGCCAGTAAAAAGACTGCCAGAAAGTAAAAGTGTCCCGACGGAAAGTATTATGTTGGCATTAGCAACGAAATTCAAATCTTGACAGGATTTCCATCGGCATCTTTTCAAAATTGTCTACCGCTCATATGCCAATGGCTTTGTCCGTCGGCCTTTTCCGAAGACCCTATTAATTCCGTCAACCATGTCGCTGGAATTTTTAATTTCCGACAGACCATCCGCTGGCTTCTCTAAAAAAAATCTTGCTCAATGGCCGACGGCTAGTCGTAGCTATTGTCAAATATCTGTCAGAAATTTCGACGGCTTTCTTCCGTCGGCAATGGTCCAGTATCTAGTAGTGTAGCTGCAACAGTTTTAAATCCACATTTTCCTATCTGCTTTGTTAAAAGATGTTTGATTGATTGTTTTATTCAGAAAATAAAATACTAGAAGTAGCCGTGCCCACAATAGCAAGGCAGCAAGACAGTCATTTTATAAAGCTTAATGGAATTAACTACAGCTCGTGGAAAGCTCAGATTTTGTCAGATCTTGAGTTGTTGGCTTTCCTTGAGAGTCCCGTGCCAAATCTAAATGAAAACAGCGAGGAATACAAGCATTGGAGAGGAATCGACCAGCTTATTCGAGAAAGGATCTTAAGCTGCATCAGTGAAGATGCATGCTCATCCTATTGTGGCAGGACTTAGTACGTCCAGAGATGTTATGACCAAGCTTGAACAAACTTTCAATTTTGCTGATATTAAGTCCCAAGAGGAAATGACTACTCCTACAACTGAGGAAGGTACGTACAACTCCTTCCTTCCCATCCTTTTGAACAAATTTATATTCAAACTCTTGCGCGCTTTAGAAAATCTTTTTCGCCATTTACATGTCTGTAATTTCATTTTAGGCTATGTTTGGCAACACAATTTTAAGTTTCACAATTAAATGGTATTCATTTTGTTCTTCCAATTCTAAATCTAAAGCTTGGAATTGAGTTGCCGAATATAGCCCAAGGCTTTTGGCAATGAAATTCTAAGCTGTGTGATTGGAACTGATATGGGGAATCATTTTCTTCTTCAAATTTTTAATCAAAGGCTTGTACTTTAGTTTCCAAACATATATAGCTTCTACAAATATAACATCATCTGAAAGTTCATCCACAAAGCTAATAGTTCTTAGATACTACAGCACTTGTTGGTTTATGTCAATATTTGTTATAATACAGACAATTAAAAGAAAAAAAAAACAAATCAAAAATAGAATCAAGTTGTAAACGTGTCACCAAGATAAGAAAGATGTATCCACTAAAGTCTGTTGGGGATCATGTTTTATGATAAGCTTTTGAGGTTTGAATTAATAGTGACACCCATTGAGCAAGACTTTGTTGTTGTTGTTGTTGTATATAACACTTCCTCCGTTCCAAAATTAGTGTTTTTTTTAAAAGTCTCAAGATGGGAGCCTGGAAAGCTTACTAAATTTCATCTTAACAAATAACATATCCAATCCATTGTATACTTGCACTACCACACGTCTATAAGGTTGTATATTTGCCGCTAAAATTCATCTTTTTCCAAATGTACCTCAAAGTAAAAAATAGGCACTCATTTTGTGACGGAGACAACATTGTATTTTAATAGCAATCCCGTACATCGTTTAGTCAAACCACTTATTTGTTGCAGTTGCAGTTGCAGTTGCAGTTGCAGTTGCAGTTGCACCCAAAGAGAATGATGTTGGTTGGTATCTGCCATTGTACAAGGCTGCACTTGTTGGTGACTGGGAAACAACTAAAACGTTCTTGGATAGACATAATGAAGCGGAAACAGCCATTATCTCAGGAACCCAAGAAACACTTCTCCATGTAGCTGTGGCTACAGGAAAGGCTATTCATTTTGTTGAGAAGCTAGTGAAACGTTTGCCAATTGAAGCGTTGGCTATCAAAAATAGTTTGGATGAAACAGCCTTAAATGTTGCTGCAATGGTTGGAAACACTAAGGCTGCAAAGATCTTGACGGAAAAGAACCCGTCTCTGCTGTATATTAGTGATAGTATAGGCAATACGCCACTTCATAATGCTGCTTTTATGGGACATTGGGATACATTTTCTTATTTGCAAAGTGTGAGCAGTGATGATGATTATGCAGGACAAAATGGTGTTGATCTTTTGTCTCATACAATAAGTGGTAGACAATATTGTGAGTTCAGCCATCATCTTTACTTTTCCTGTTCATAGTCACATTACAGTTATGTTCTTAGTCCGTGCTAGCACACACTAGGGATGGGGGCGAGTGACCCCCTTAACTATTGGGATATATCATTTTACTACCTTCAATTTCTGCTAAAGTACACTGAAAAATACTATGTCATTTTTGACACCCTTGTGTTGAGATTGTACTATGATATCATTTTGACCCCCCTTTTGTGCAAAATTTTACATGATAAGTAAAGTTTTCATTACCTAAACAATCTTGACCCCTTTGTCAAAATTTATGAGCCACTGAACACTACTAGCATTTTTGGTTTGGAAAAGCAGATTTCTTTTCTTGTTAAAAGCTTATAGAAAATGGTTAATTAGTACGGGTTGGTTTTGTTGTACGTTGTTCATAAACCTTCTGGAAAAGGGATTGCACCAAATAGGGGATTATTTTTTCTTTCTTTTCCAAATTTCTTCCCACCTATTTCTCCTTTCAAATATCTTCTTTGCTTTCACATTTTTTTCCTCACCTCTTTTCTTTGAGGATTCCATACGAGGATTCATGTCAGCCGACCCCAAATCATTTTGGGATGAAGGCTTTGCTGTTTTTGTTATTGTACTAGGACTCTAGGAGAAGCGAGAAAATCAAGAATTGGTAGTCTCTTCAAAAAAGTTAAGGGTGCAGAGGAAAAAATCAATAGAAGATAAACTAACGGGGAGAGAAAAAGAGGAGTCATGCAACAATTTGGTGGACAGATAAATTCACAAGTTGATAGGTGCCGAAACAAAACACATAAGGGATAGGTTTCATGGACTTCTGGCTCCCTTTGTGGGTTGTTTTCCACCAAATTGCTGGTGTTGAACCAGGAAAATGAAGGAAAAGGGGCAGGGGGAGGGGGAGGAGAGGATGGAGGGGAGAAACAATGAAGAGAACGACAATACTATTACCTAACATGCATTGGGGGTACATTAAGCGCATTTTGACAAGTGTCATTGTTACTTTCATGTGGATGATGGGGTTTGATTTTTTTATTTTTTTTTTCTCCTTCTTTTCTTCTTCTTTCTTTTTTTTTTTTCCAAATTTTTCCACCTATTTCTTCTTTTAAATATCTTCTTTTTCACAATTTTTTTAATTATTATTTTACTTTTTTTAGGTGACCCCAAATCATTTTGGTTCTAAGGCTTTGTTGTTGTTGTATCATTGTTACTCTCATATTAAGTTCTCTAGCCTAAAATAAAGTCTTGTAATCTCTTCAGTACGTTGACATGCATATCAATACAGATATTGCATTGGGTTTGATTAAACGCTATCCTCATGTGGCAAGACTCGAACCTCGGGCGCGCCCCCCTCCTCTGAGCTTGATAGCTGGAACGAGTTCTTCCTTTCGAAGTGGAAATCGTCTAAACTTCCTGCAGAGCTTTATCTATTCCTGTTAGTTTCTCTCTAAATCTCACAAAAATGAATCTTCAAGTTTATTAAAATTTCAGATGAATCCCTTTTGTTTTGGTTATAACTAGTATTGGAATGTTCGATTTCTGCTGTTGTTTTTCTTTCCATGAAGGTATTCCTGTGAAGCTTGACAATTATTTTGATGGGCCAAGCAATGGTGACCTCGACATTGAGGACCCAACTAGTAACTTTGAAGCGCAAACACATAAGAGGGTGCATTCACCAGGAGGTAAGTACTTAATCTCTGACTTGATGTTTTTATTTTTTTCATGAAGGTATTGCTATGAAATTTGACAATTATTGTTACTTTATCGATATCGTGGACTTCTTTTTGACAGGTCGTCAGAGATTGAATGTCATGCTTTGGGATGTGTTAGAATTATTTGGTAAGTTGCACAAAATAATATTTTTATCGAGGATAATTGTTCAGATTTAAATCAATTATCTCATTTCAGTTTGAAACTCATATTTTTTTCGTAGTACCTGCAATCAAAGACCTTGGTCAAAAGAAATTAGTCCATTATCAAGCTGTGCAACTGGTTAAATGCTTGTGTGAAGGTATACGATCTACACATGATCAGAAGATTTATGAAGATCGCGCTTATAACCCAGTCGTTATGGCAGCAAGCTTAGGCATTGTTGAGGCTGTTGAAGAGATAGTGGATATACTTCCGATTGCATTTTGGGCTCATAACATTAGCCATCATTATATTGTTACAAGGGTGTACAATTACAGAAAAATATAAATACAATATATAAACAAAAACTGAAAATACAAAAGGAGAAGAAGTTGAATTTGCTGCACGAGCCCAATGAAACCACTGTCTCCTTAAGACATATTCGATCTCTCACCGAGTGTGCTTGAGTTTTCTTGGATCGCTTGTCTCCCAGGATAGAACGTGCGGACCGGGGGCACTTTGCACCTAAGTTCCCGGCGAGCTGAATAGAGCTTGGACAATATCACCTCTTCTTCTATAATGCAACTAGGAGGCCAAGGAAGGAGATGACAAAATGCAACAAGAGAAATGGAAGAGGATTTGCAGGAGCAAATGTATGTTTTTCTGTTGTGTTCTTGTGGTTTTTCCAATTAGTGTTCTTCTAAGGTTGACAACACCAATATATAGCTAAGAATCAAAACCAACATTTTAGGATTTAATTTTCAGTATTAATCACAATTAAAATTGAAAATAAAACCTATTAAAACGAGATTATTAAACCCATTTAATAACCAGGTTTATGTTTTGATACTTATTATTGGCTGTTACATATTGAAAAAATCAAACAGTCATTAATGCCCAGGATCTGCTCGGCCGAGTCTTATAGCCTGCTCGGCCGAGCAAGGCTCTGCTCGGCCGAGCAAGGCATATGCCTCGGCCGAGCATGGCTTTTTCAGAAACTTTGTTTTCTGCCATGCTGTGCTCGGCCGAGTCAATCACTCTGCTCGGCCGAGCACCTCAGAAAACTTCAAGACCATTTTTGATTTACAAAATCAAACTTTATTTGGCCAAATCCTTGGAGCATTTATATTTAATTCATCCAAAAACCATTTTGAATAATTAAATATTTTATTTCCCAAACACACTAAACCACTTAAGTAATTTGACAAAATTACCCTTTAGAAATTAACCCATTAATTTCCTTCAAAACACACTATTTTTCCAACAATTCCCCACATGAAGGAAATTCATGAGGATAGGTGATAAAGTCCGGCAGTCAAAAACCTGCATAGGATAGGTAGGGGTTTGCCCTTTGAACCTTCCCTTGTAAAAGCATATTTACTCTACTCGCTAATCAGTAGACGCGATGTCCTTGAACTGCTAGCTTTTTGTGTAGCCGATCAAATACTTTACACAGGTATCTCCCTAACACAATTCAGCTCTCATAGCTGTGTTCATTCATGGCCCTGGATCACAATGCCTGGTTCTGTGAGAAGGTCTAAGAATTCAGCCTCACACAATTCTTCTCGAAGCGGCCTCTACTTCTTTCTCACATAGGTGATTCTTTTAAGTAAACCATTTTACTTCTCATGAGAATCATTAAAAGCCATAGGCTTAACCTCATTCATCTCGGGATGTCACTTTAAGGAATGAGTATAGGGTTGACCCCCACAGTGACGCTACAAGTCTATTAACAGTTAGGTTGTCCCTTTGAACCTAGATCTTGGGATCTCCAGTCAACTAGGTTGGGTTTTTCGCTGCGTTTAACTTCTCAAGAGGCTTTAAACCCATTCCCAATGTCAACCTTGCAACTATCTCTTTGCTTAACCCTTTGGTTAGCGGATCCGCCAAATTATCTTTTGACCTTACATAGTCAATAGATATAGTACCAGTTGCAAGTAGTTGTTTAATGGTATTATGTCTTCGACGTATATGTCTAGACTTACCATTATACATATGACTTTGTGCCCTACCAATTGCAGATTGGCTATCGCAATGTACACTAATTGCGGGCACGGGCTTTTCCCATCTTGGAATATCTTCTAGAAATTGGCGTAGCCATTCGGCTTCTTCACCACATTTATCTAGTGCTATAAACTCAGATTCCATGGTTGATCTGGCTATAACAGTTTGCTTAGAAGATTTCCATGATATAGTTACTTTGCTAATGTGAATAAATATCCACTTGTAGACCTTGAGTCTTTGATATCCGATATCCAATTAGCATCACTATATCCTTCTATCACAGCTGGATGTCTAGTGTAATGTAATCCAAAATCACGAGTATATCTTAAGTACCTTAGTACTCTTACTATACCCTTCCAATGATTTGTTCCAGGATTACTTGTATACCGGCTTAACTTGCTAACGGTATAAGCAATATCCGGCCTAGTACAACTCATCAAGTACATTAGACTTCCAATAACTCTCGAATACTCTAATTGAGACACCGGTTCATCTCTATTCTTTGATAGATGAAGATTTGGGTCAATTGGAGTACTTGCTATTCCATTGTCATCCTTGCTAAATTTCTCAAGAATTTTATCCACATAATGAGATTGACTTAGCACAAGTCCATTGGATATTCTAGAAATTTTAACTCCAAGGATTACGTCTGCAAGTCCCATATCTTTCATGTCAAATTTCAAATTCAACATGTCTTTCGTGGATTTGATCATCTTATCACAACTCCCTATGATAAGCATGTCGTCTACATAAAGACACAAAATGACATAGCCATTTTCCGTGATTTTAGTATAGACACATTTGTCACACTCATTTATCTTAAATCCACTTTGCATCATAGCATTATCAAATTTCTGATGCCACTGTTTTGGTGCTTGTTTCAAGCCATACAATGACTTTACTAATTTGCACACCTTCTTTTCTTGTCCATGTGCAACAAATCCCTCGGGTTGTTCCATGTAAATCTCCTCTTCTAAATCTCCATTTAGAAAGGTTGTTTTTACATCCATTTGATGTATTTCAAGATTTCTCAATGCGGCAATTGCAAGTACAACTCTTATTGACGTTATTCTCGTGACAGGAGAATACGTGTCAAAATAGTCTAGGCCTTCTTTCTGTCTGTAACCTTTAATTACAAGTCGGGCCTTATACTTATCAATTGTTCTGTCCGCCTTCATTTTTTTTTTGAAAATCCACCTATATCCTAGTGTTTTACTTCCCGAAGGAAGGTCCACTAGTTCCCATGTGTGATTTTGCAAAATGGAATCAATTTCACTTTTAATTGCTTCCTTCCACAAAGGTCCTTCCGAAGAGCTAACGGCTTCTTCGTAACTTTGTGGTTCACTTTCTACCATATAGGTTAGAAAGTCCGGACCATAGGATTTTTCAATCCTAGCTCTTTTGCTCCGTCGAGGTTCTACCTCTTCTTCTTCTCTTTCATCTTGAACATGTTCATCTTCTATTGAATCTATTACCCTAGTCGATGAGCTTGCCTCATTTCTTGACTTACATGGGAATATATTATCAAAGAACGATACGTTCACAGATTCCATTATAGTATTTTTGTGTATAGCTTCAATTTTCGACTCATACACAAGAAATCTATAAGCACTACTGTTATGTGCATATCCAATAAATATGCAATCAACAGTTTTTGGTCCAATTTTCACCTTTTTAGGAGGAGGTATGGCTACCTTTGCAAGACACCCCCACACTCTCAAGTGTTTATAACTTGGCATTCTTCCATGCCATAGTTCATAAGGAGTTTTGTCTTGTTTCTTTCAGGGTATTTTGTTTAACACGTAGTTATCCGACAACACGGCTTCCCCCCACATGTTATCCGGTAATCCCGAACTCAATAACATGGCATTCATCATTTCTTTCAATGTCCGATTTTTCCTTTCGGCAACACCGTTTTGTTGGGGTGTATAAGGTGCCGAGGTTATATGTTTAATTCCACTTTGAGCACAAATTGCTTCAAATGGAGATTCATATTCACCCCCTTTATCACTTTTTAGCACCTTAATTTTTCGGTTTAATTGATTCTCAACTTCATTTTTATATAGAGTAAACTTCTCTATGGCTTCATCTTTACTTTTTAGAAGATACACATAGCAATACTTTGTGCCATCATCTACAAAAGTCATGAAGTACTTATTACCTCCCCGTGATTGTGTTGATTTAAAGTCACATAAGTCCGTGTGAACCAATTCAAGTGGTTCACTATGTCTTTCAATTTCAACTGAAGGGAATGACTTTCTTGTTAATTTTGCTTCTACACAATTTCACATTTTTGTTTACAATCAACTTTAAACTTTGGAATAGAATTTGCTTTTGTCAAACGACGTATAGAATCAAAATTAACATGACCAAGTCTACCATGCCACAAATTAGATGACTCAAGCAAGTAAACGGAAGAGATATTCATATCATTAGCTTTAGCTTTCACAACCATTACACTTAACTTGAATAGGCCATCATTGACATAGCCTTTACCCACAAACATTCCACTCTTAGACAAAGTGACTACATTGGACTCAAACACAATACGAAATCCATGCTTTATCAAAAGCGATCCGGACACCAAGTTCTTCCGGATGTCGGGCACATAAAGCACGTTGTTGAGAGTTAACTCCTTCCCGGATGTCATCTTCAAAACCACTTTTCCTTCTCCTTTGATCTTGGAGGTGGCTGAATTCCCCATGAATAGCTTCTCGCCATCCTTAGTAACAAGAGTACTAAACATGTCTCTATTGGAGCACACATGTCTAGTAGCACCGGTGTCAATCCACCATTGATTTGGGTTTGAACCCACCAAATTCACCTCGGAAATCACAGCTGCGAGGTGCATCTCGGACACGTCTCTAGCTTCCACCATGTTTGCCTCACGAGCCTTCTTTGGCAACTTGAAAGCATGAGCCTTGTGTCCTTCACTGCCACAATTATAACAAGTTCCTAAATGGAAACACCACCTTTTGGTCCCAAGTGGGAATTCTTGGAAGTTGTCACAACCTTCCCTTTTCCCTTTCCAAACCTTTTGTCTTTGGAGCTATCACCATGCTCCACCACATTGGCCTTAGCCACACTAGAAACAAACTTGGTCTCAGCGACTCTATTGTTCTCTTCAATACTCAAACGAAGGATTATTCCTTCCACATCCATTTCCTTTCGCTTATGCTTAAGGTAGTTCTTGAAATCATTCCAAGATGGAGGCAATTTCTCAATGATTGCAGCCACTTGGAAGCTTTCACTTATCACCATACCTTCAGCATGAATCTCGTGCAAAATAGTTTGAAACTCATCAACTTGAGATTTCACACTCTTGTTGTCCACCATCTTAAAATCAAGGAAACGGGCAACAATGAACTTCTTTGTTCCCGCATCCTCAATTTTATATTTGTGGTCCAACGACCCCCACAATTCATTTGCATATTTCTTCTCATTAAACACGTTATAGAGAGAATCTGAAAGCGAATTGAGGACATAGTTTCTGCACAAGTATTCCTCATGCTTCCATGTTTCAACCGCATCCAAGGTTGTAACATCGATTTCTCCTTCACTCACCTTTGGCATATCCTCTTTCAGATATTTTGCCAAGTGCAAGGTAGTGAGGTAGAAAAGCATCTTTTGTTGCCAACGCTTAAAGTCGTGGCCAACAAACTTCTCGGGTTTTTCCGCATGAGGGGTCGGGATATGGATCGTAGGAGCATTTGTCACAATTGTCGAGCCACTTGTGTTTCCAGTTTGGGGATTAGTTTGGGGTCCAGTTTGGGATCCAACTTGGGTCTCCACGTTGTTGTTGTTCGTCGCCATCTGAAACACAACAACTAAGTTAGTATTTTTTGTTTTTCAAAAACTGTAATCGACTCCCTCGATTATGATATGTCTTAAGATTGTTACAAGGGTGTACAATTATAGAAAAATATAAATACAATATATAAACAAAAACTGAAAATACAAAAGGAGAAGAAGTTGAATTTGCTGCACGAGCCCAATGAAACCACTGTCTCCTTAAGACATATTCGATCCCTCACCGAGTGTGCTTGAGTTTTCTTGGATCGCTTGTCTCCCAGGATAGAACGTGCGGACCGGGGGTACTTTGCACCTAAGTTCCCGGCGAGCTGAATAGAGCTTGGACAATATCACCTCTTCTTCTATAATGCAACTAGGAGGCCAAGGAAGGAGATGACAAAATGCAACAAGAGAAATGGAAGAGGATTTTCAGGAGCAAATGTATGTTTTTCTGTTGTGTTCTTGTGGTTTTTCCAACTAGTGTTCTTCCAAGGTTGACAACACCAATATATAGCTAAGAATCAAAACCAACATTTTAGGATTTAATTTTCAGTATTAATCACAATTAAAGCTGAAAATAAAACCTATTAAAACGAGATTATTAAACCCATTTAATAACCAGGTTTATGTTTTGATACTTATTATTGGCTGTTACATATTGAAACAATCAAACAGTCATTAATGGCCAGGATCTGCTCGGCCGAGTCTTATAGCCTGCTCGGCCGAGCAAGGCTCTGCTCGGCCGAGCAAGGCATATGCCTCGGCCAAGCATGGCTTTTTCAGAAACTTTGTTTTCTGCCATGCTGTGCTCGGCCGAGTCAACCACTCTGCTCGGCCGAGTCAACCACTCTGCTCGGCCGAGCACCTCAGAAAACTTCAAGACCATTTTTGATTTACAAAATCAAACTTTATTTGGCCAAATTCTTGGAGCATTTATATTTAATTCATCCAAAAACCATTTTGAATAATTAAATATTTTATTTCCCAAACACACTAAACCACTTAAGTAATTTGACAAAATTACCCTTTAGAAATTAACCCATTAATTTCCTTCAAAACACACTATTTTTCCAACATATACTCCCTCCGTCCCACAACAAGTGACACACTTTTCTATTTTGGGCGTCCCACTGATAAGTCACACTTCCTAAAATGGCAAAGAATCTTTACTATTCCCTCCACTCATTCTCTCTCCTACATTATTTTAATACTCACAACACCATTATAATTTACTATTATCTCCACTCATTCTCTCTCCTACTCAACTATCTACACTCACAACACATCAACCTTTTCACTTTTTCCTTAATTCCCGTGCGGAACAGTAACTGTGTCGCTTGTTATGGGACGGAGGGAGTATAACTCAATTAGCCGTTATTAATCGCTGTGAAAAAGTTTTTAACCTGGTATATCAGATGAATGGTTATCAGCATTATATGACAAGACTTCGAGATAGTTTGGGGAATAATATTTTGCACTTAGCTGGACAATTGGCTCCTACACACAAACTCAACCTTGTTTCTGGTGCTGCGTTACAAATGCAAAGGGAGTTACAATGGTTTAAGGTTACATTAGGGTCTTCATATTCCTTCATACTATCTCCGTCCCGGAAAGATAGTCCCATTCGGTTTTTTATTGTCACTACAAGTGAACTTTGACCAAACATTAATGTCACTTTAATCATCTCAATCAAATTGAATAACAGTTTTAAGAATTCCACTAAGATAGGTAGATTGACATTAATATTTGGTCAAAATTCACTTGTGTTGACCATCAAAAACCAGGACTATCTATTTGGGACTGAGGGAGTAATTTTCTCTATTTGACGACTATGAAACTAAGAGTTGCATATATTATCGTATAGGAAGTGGAGAAGTTAGATCCTGTATGCCTTGAATGGGTGAACTTAGCCGGAGAGACTCCTGCAATTGTTTTCACAAGAGAGCACAAAGAATTGGTGATAGAAGGAGAGAAATGGATGAAAGACACTGCAAACTCATGTACAATTGCAGCAGCACTCATCGTCACAGTGGTCTTTGCAGCAGCAATTACAGTGCCAGGTGGCAACAATGGAGAAACCGGACATCCTATTTTCAACCATGGGCGACCTGCATTTGTATTATTCATAGTCTCAGACGCGATATCTCTATTCACTTCCACGACTTCCTTGTTAATGTTCTTGTCCATCCTTACTGCACGTTACGCTGAGCAGGATTTTCTACATGCCCTACCAAAAAGGTTAGTGATTGGTCTACTTACCCTTTTCGCCTCAGTAACATCTAGGGATGGCAAAAAATCCGAACCCGCCCCGAACCCGAAAAGACCCGCCCCTAATAGACCGGGTTTGGGATTCAAAATTGAAAACCCGCCGGGTTTTTGTAGGGTTCGGGTTTACCCCCGCCCCGCCCCGAACCCGCCCCGATTAACTAGTATATTACTAAAATACCCTTAGGTGTAAACATAATCTTAATGCTGATGATGTCTTTGAATCTGCAATGGGAATTTTTTTATACCATATCACTCCTTGGTCTCCCGTTCCTCTAAGTGAACAGTCATAGAAGAAGTTATAGTCATAAACCCAGTAAATAAGGCATGAATCACACATACGGTGTAAATTTTTAAGGATTTAGCAGATAATTCTTTATGCAGAGTAAATTAATTTACCATTTATGTCACTAGTGAAACTTTCGGTAACACACTTTACACGCAAATAGCATATCAACTTAGCAAATATATTTGAAGAATCGAAAAGGAACTATACAAATATCATATACTTTTGTTTTCAATCTAAAACCACGATAGAGACTGTCTAACTACTATGATTCTGAATGACATAGTCAAACACTAATATTGTTAGATTTAGAATTTTGTATATCCGCATGATTCATAGAAGAAGTCATAGCCATAATAGAAGAAGCAATTATTTTCGGGTTAAACGGGGCGGGGCTCGGGTTCGGGCAAGCATCAAACGGGGCGGGGCGGGTTCGGGTAATTGTATCTCACTGTAGGGGCGGGTTTGGGAAACGAAGAACCCGCCCCGAACCCGCCCCGTTGCCATCCCTAGTAACATCAATGATCATAGCTTTTAGTGCCTCAGTCTATCTAGTGTTTGGTGAGAAAAGGGGATGGGTGATTATTCCTTTGGTTGCGTTATCATGTCTTCCCATCACTTCTTTTGTGACTCTGCAATTCCCACTCCTTATAGATGTTTTCTCTTCGACATTTGGGCGTGGAATTTTCGGCAAACAAAGTGATCGTCCATTTCATTAATGCAAATTTCACAAGGGTGTCGAGCTTATGAGAAAGAGTTAAGGAAACAACGTATAAGGGTTGTGAGTGTAGATCCGCAAGAGTCTAAGGGTGTCAAGTGTATAGTTGTGTTTCTTTGGATGTATTGTATTTTATTGTATTTTATTTATGACTCAATGCTCAATCTGCATAATATTTTTCTACTTCTCTATCGAATTTTCACTTCATGAACAGTTTAGTCCGAACATTTTATTTTTAAGATTCCTTTAATTTTATGCATTGATTCTATTCTTCAATTTTCTTAAACTTATAGGGATGTTGAGGAGATTTATTAATACTCTTGGTTTGCCAAGTTAAGTTGGGTCCCTCCGTCCCAAAATGAAGTTAAGTTGGGTCATCCGTCCCAAATGAATGTCAATTTTTATTCTTAATACTATAATTATAGGGATGTTCTGGAGATTTATTAATACTCTTAAGGCAAAATCCATATTTTGGTCACTACTAAAGATATCATGTTTTGCAATGTTTTCACTAAAGTTTATTGTATTGCAATGTCCTCGTTCGTTCAAGTACACTATTTTTGCAATGTCCTCACTCCGTAAACGGAGAAGTCAAATTTTTTTATCGGCAGTGGGGCACATGCTATCATGTGACTAACAGTCGTTATAAACTTAACTTTTCAGATGAAACACAACCACACACTATCAAAAAGTCCACACCATTTCATTTGCATTTCTTCAAATTCATATCAAAAACACCATTTTCTGATGGATTTTCAATGATCGAAAGTTAAGTTTATAACGGTTGCCAGTCACGTGATAGGCTGATAGCACGTGTTCCTCTGCAATTAAAAAATTGATGTTTTCATTTACGGAGCGAGGACATTGCAAAAATTGTGTACTTGAATGAGGATATTGCAAAAAAATAAACTTCAATGAGGACATTGCAAAATAATTTCTTTAGTGACCAAAATATGGATTTTGTCATACTCTTACCTTGAACTATAACCGGAGATGGCCATTTTGGGCCGTGGCCCGCCGCCCGCTTGGCCCGCGGCCGTCCAGTCTGTGGCCCGTTATCCGCTTGGCTCGCTTTGTATACGGGACGGGTCTGGACCAAGGATATCCGTATAGACCGGGCTTTGGCCCGCGAATCAGAAAATTCGTTGGGTCTGTGGCCCGTAGATCAAGGAGGTCCATACGGACCTGTTTGAATTTTAGTTTATTATTACTAGTGGTATTAGTAATAAACAAATATTTATAATAATAATAATAATAATTAAATATAATAATAAATGATAATAATGATACTTAGTTTATTTAAAAATAAAAGTATTTAATAAAAATAATTGTACAGTTGATGTAAATACTTACTACTATAATAATAGTTAGTAATAATACTTATTAATAACAATAATAATAATTTATTATTGTAACAATAACAATAACAATAATAATAAAGTATATACCCCTATACTGCTGGTGTAGTGCCCTAGACGTTTAGTTATGTTTGACTTATTATCTAAACCGCTATGTAATCGTCTTTATCATTTAGAGAAAGTATTATTTGATTCATTATATGTTTGCATGTTTATTATATTGAACTGCGTCCCTAGTTATTGTGAATAACTAGTATAAGTTGATAGTGGATAATCATGGAGATGATTATATGCATGCGATGAACATTACACTTATGGACACTTGCTAGAGAACAAGTATTGGACATGACCTACCGATGAGATTTATGACATGGTCAATAGTCATATGTGTCATGAATAAATCTCATGATAGTCGTGTTATTGAATCCTTTGTACCTGAGATTATCACCGTCTTCCACATGATGAAGATCGTGTTTGATATAGTCTAACACTATCTTTAATCGAAAAGCAATAAGGGCTATGTTAGCATGATTAGATTCTTGTAGGGAAGAATGATAAGTCAAGATGGGATTTGTCCCTCTCGTTGAGAGAGATGTTTGCTTGGGCCCCTCGATGAATGATGTTGATGAAATGTGTGGCCACACTCAAGTGATTTGATAGAGATCAAATGCATTTGAATTATCAACATATTCGAAATCAAGAAAGCATTGAATGGAATGAGTTGACATAGACCATGACTCATGTTCAATTTGACATCGTGGACAAAGGGATTGTAACATTTGATTATCAAGGAATCAAGTTTTGATGTTATATTTAATTGGGTGGACATAATGATTTGCTAGAAATCACTTATGTCATGTGAGGTTGATGTTTCAACTCACTACCAACATAAAATATAATTCCTAAAGGGTCACACACAAAAGAACGGATTGAAAATGGCTAAAAGGGTGAAATCTGGGCTCAGGGGACGACTCGTCCCGCTCTGGCCCAAGTCGTGCCTTATGAAGGGACGACTGTATCAGAGTGCGTTCATTAAGGGACGACTCGTGCCCTATGGGACGAGTCGTGCTCACAACTCGTGCCCTCAGGCACGACTTGTGCCCTTTGATATGCACAATTGGTTTTCTGGCTCGGTTAGTGGCGCGACAGACTTTGCCTTGAGGCACAACTCGTGCTCTCGAGCACGACTCGTGCCAGTGGTCAAATTCTGTCCGTACACGTTTTCCTTTGCTGGATTGGTTATGGTTTTGACAATGATTCTTTCCCTAATATTTAGGAATTTATACTTGATATAAATACAATCCTTTGGTCAGCCAAAAATACATGTTATTTTAGGGTTTATGAAACACTAAAATAGAGATCTAGATTAAAAATCAAAGATCAAAAACACTGTTAGACTCTTAAGTCGTTTAGTCCCAGTATGATACGTTCAATATGGGATAAGACTTGTAGTTGGATAAGATGATGAGATACAATCCATATGGGACTGTAACTCGATACTATCATTTACTAAATATTTTAGGCTTTTGTAGACTAAAATATACACAACAACAAACCATATAGATTTCAGCCAAAATACTATCTCTAGGCTACCATCGAGAGCCTTGGAAGATGAGAGTGGAATCATAGCTAGATGCCCGACTTTGTGGTATCGGCTCGACGAGAGAAACGTGGTGATTGCAGGAACAATCGTTCGTGGGTTCGTAGCTAGAGCCGTCAAGTTGGGATGGTCCCGTCGGGACGTTCCATCCTGCCATACAAATGGGACGGGATGGGACGAAATATTTTAGTCCCGTCCCGTTTCGTCCCGTCCCGTCTTATCCCGTTCTCGTCGCGGGACAACATAGTGCGGTCCCGCCCATCCCGTTCCATGACAACCGATACAGAAGATGAGTAGAACATGTAGGATTTACATAAATTTTGTTGCTGATTAACCACAACGGTCAAGTAGTTTGCATATTCTAGTTTCTGAAAGGCCTGGCGTAGTGGCGCGACAAGTAAAACAACAGGAGATAACTTCCATCTGCTATTTTTTTCATACAGAAAAATGGACAGTAAAGGTAGTGATTGAATTTCATAAATGACTACTCATTTCTGAAATATAATATGATGTTTCATAACATTACCGCTTCATGATGTATACAAAAAAAAAACCAATCAAGCTGTCTTAGCAACTAAAGGCAGTGATTTCAGAAGAAATGCTGATGGTCGTCTCACCGTGTGATTAAGCAATATCATTAAAGTTAAAAGAGTTAAAGCTCCAGCTTGGTGGGCAGAACCTAATGAAACAGACACATATGACAAAAGAGTTGATATCCCCAGTGTGACCTGTATTTCACAAATAAATTGGTAAGGCAAAACCAATGAAGAAAAGTGGAGCAGGGTGACGCTGATGTCTAAATTGGTAAGGCAAAACCAATGAAGAAAAGTGGAGCAGGGTGACGCTAATGTCTAAGTACCTGGAGACCGGCCATTCCCAATGTGCTTCCAATTAAAGATCGAATAGCAGGATGTATGTCCAGTTTTCTTGGCAGTGGCCTTGGCGCCTGGTCAACGCTTATCCCTCCTAGTCAACGGGTCCCACATTGTCCCACAGAATCCCGCGTCCCGCAAATGGGACGGGATGGGACGGAGTATTTTAGTCCCGTACCGTTTTGTCCCGTCCCGTTCCCGTCGTGGGAGAACATAATTTCGTCCCGTATTCCCGAATTGACAACTTTATTCGTAGCACAAACATAAAATCTTCCGCAAACGCAATTTGGACTAGTCGCTAATGAGGTAATTCGTTGTACCCACTATTGTTATTAGTCCTTCATTGGTATCAGAGCCTGGTTGTTTGTGCTCACCATTGAACGGATTAAATTACATAATTTTCTTTTTTGTGTTTTTAGGTCAAAATACGAATCAAGTGGGTTTGATAATTTGATGTCCAATTTTTGATCCGTTTTGTGTGAATCATATATGCCTGCGTAGCTCTTAATATCTAGAACAACATATTCGAAAATCGTTGTATATGGCCAAGTCAATTTGGAGTAATTGCAATTTAAATTTTCGGATTTTGTGAGTTTTTTCGAATGTTCATGACTGTTTTTTATGTTGTTAAAATCAGATCTGATAAAAAGTGTTAACATAAGTTTTGCTCTACTCCATGAGATATTTCCATAGATTATTTAATTGTTTAATTTGAACTAAAACTGAAAGAGTTATGATATTCTTAAGTTGGGTCAGCGAAACACGATTGCTAAAACCCTATTTTAATTTTGGAGACGATGAACCGTAACGGACCACACGCTTGGCCAATTAATCTGAATGCATGGCGCGTGGGTCAGATGACCCAGATCATAGTCGTAAACAAAAATTGCAAAAACGTCCTGCTTTTTGGTCAGATTGTGTAGTACACATGTAAAAGGTCAACTTGGTCCGTTCAAAAATATTAACTTGATTATTAGAAATATTTTCTGGATTTAATTAATGTTCTAATCTGAATATTAATATAATTCGGCCCAGAAAATTTTGAAATTTTTACTGTGTGTTTAATATACCATCATAACATGCTGAGAACTTTGTCATAATTTGTTTATGAATAAAATATATTTTCTAGATTTTTGAGTATTTCGTTGCATGATAAATTCAAGAAAAATAATTTTTCTATTCAGAAAATTATGATATATTTTTGTATGTTTATAATAGTTTTATACAGATTAGTAATTTTCTATGAATTCATGATAAACAGAAATCTATTTTCTGTATTTTTGTATGTGCTTTTATGTGAAATTTATTTATCAGACTGGAAAATATTAATCAGAAAATTATGAAATTTTTTTTGTTGTTTAATTGCATGATATTGCACTGTTCTGAATTTTTTCAGATTTTTTGGCTTATCTGAAATATTTATGTGCTTTAAATGTCATTTTATGAGATATTTTCACAAATAAATTTGCATGAAAACTATATCGGGACTACATGAGACCCAGTGAAATTTTTTCGGACATGTTGGAATTATTTTAGAGTGAAACCTATATGATAAATTTATTTTATCTTGTTTTGTTTTTGTTCAAAAATTAATCCATAAATATTTTAACCTTTTTCATGTGCGGGTCGTGATTACGAGCCTCGCAGATTTTCCTTCTCGTCATGTTAAATGAGATTATATTTTTTGATTGAGTTTTTAGAACAAAAAGTGAATTATTATGTATGCTTAATGTCACCTTATGCAACTTGTAAATAGTAAAACAGTACCTATAAAAGTGAGTAGCCTAAGAATTATTCTCTAGTTATATGAGGTAGAGATAGATGAAAAATGGAAACTGTGATGACTTAATTCATAATTGGGTAATAGTCCCCTACCTAATAAAATTGTTATGTGATAGATGTACACGCTTAATAGTATTGACTGTTGAGAAGCATGTAAATCAATTCAATTTATTTCGCTGTTCACGACCTGCCTAATAAATTAGGAAATGTGTAATAATGATTAACCTAGTTTGCTAGGCAATACATCTTCTAAATGGTTAAGTACCATGTGTGATAAAGTTCAAATGCTTAATTGAAGATAAGAGACAATTCGATGATGAAGAACTTCATTGGATGTTGGGAAAGACTCATGAATTAAATCCTTAGGGGATGTCTCATCTAATAAGCAATAAGTATAAAGTGGTCATTCGTTGACTACTAGACTTGTGGAGTACCTTGAGACAGTTATCGTTCTGACTCATACGACTCAAATTGAACTTTTATTAAATGTTTTCTCAGAATAAGGTAACTGAGATAGAGCGTGATGAACAAAGTTGTGCAATGAGTGCATACCTTATACTTTTATGATATCTCCCTTAGAGGTTTGCATAAGTCATAGGGCTGGAATGCAAGAGACTATCATAAAAGATAACAGATCATTAAGTACCACAAGAATAAATGAAAGTAGCTAGAGCAACAATTCTTACACTTATGATATCATAAGTGAGTCGGATTTGTCTTAAGTTGACGAAAGTTTCATAAGATCCTAAAACTCTCAAATGATGTTTGTTCTCGTGAATTGATGTTGAAACTCTCCAATGTGGATAGTAGGTTTAATCTCAATCGAATAAATGTTGAAAGTTTAAGTAGGATTTGTAGATTATTTTTGTGTTATTAGAGGTACTAGAAGAGACTTTCCATGGAAAGACAATATTATCATGAAATCAAAGGAGTTGACTTGTGTTGACTTTTGTTGCGGAGCGTACGCATATTGATTTTATATAATGTATTCTATGTGCCTAGGACATGATATGATCTGCTGTCTATGTAATTAACGTGCTTGAGCTATAATGGCATTTGACCTTAGTGGTAGTTTTTTAGACAATTCCATTGAAAATAGTAGTTCTATTGGGTTATGAATGTTAGTCAACCAAATTATGTTAAAATTAGTTTCTAATATATTTCTCTTATATATTTATTCTTATATGACTATTGATTCTTATGAGTTTAGATATTGCTAGAATTAGACTTTATTGGGATAGGTGGGGAGATATTTAGAGTAAGCTTATTAGGAGTTTTTCTAAATATCGACCTATAAATGTATAATCTTATTTGACAAATAGATGTCAAAATGGCTTTATCGTAAGACAATTAGATTAACATAATCCTTAATTCATTCGGACAAATGTGAACCTTTGAAAGTTAAGACATGTTATCGTATATCATATTTTCTTACTTTATCGATAAATATACATGAGATATTTATGTTTACCTTTAAACTCATAGTTATTAAACGCTTGATTTGTTTAAGCATTTTTTAACAATGATTGAGAATGAAAAGGATAAGAGTCTAAGTGATCTTATGAGATACCATTTTTATGTATATTTATTTGATCAGTTGTAGAATTGTGTGAGAAAATATGTGATACATGTGTAGTTGATGATTATTTTTCTTCGCGACAAAATGGTGTTGCAAAGATAAGTACTCATATGATGCTTCAAATGATAAAGTAGATGTTAATGTAATATTTTCTCAATTGTGTTTGAGAAATTGATTGCAACTTCATCCTAAACTTAATGTATTACAAGTCAGTAACTCTTGAGAGTTATGAAAGGTCAGAAGCTCAATTGGAGTATCTATACCTCTTAATTATCACAAGTTTTATACAATACTTCCAATCATGTTTGGAAATATTTCTCTAAAGAAGGCATGTGTGATTTCATAAGGGTTATATTATGTATGGTAAATAACTTGTTGTAATTAATGAGTAAAAGAGGATTGCTGACCTTTTTGACTTCTCTAGGCGAAGGTGGGGAATTGTCTCTACTTAATCAGTTGTGATCGCCTGCGAGAGTCGAAATGATATTTGTTCTAGTGGGTGCTTTATTCCAGTGGGAGTATGTCACTCTACAAAAGAAGCAAATGTGTATCTGAAAGTGAATGTCTAAGTATGCATAGTAATGAAATCTAAAAATAAGAATTGAATTTAAAGAGACATTCTTCCTAATGGTTTGTCTCTGTTTACCTTGTCTTAGCAAGAAGTGTAGTGATTGATGAATTTATTGTAGATGGATGTTTACATACGATTCCTTAGTGGAGGACTAGATAAGGAGATTGTCATGACTTAGTCAAAGGGCTAGAAGTCAAGGGACAAAAGCGCAATGTGTATTGCTTCATATGTCTATTTATGATCTCAAATCTAGATAGTGATATGTTTGTTATGGCCAAATGATAACTTTAATCAACTTTGTGATGGTTAAGGAAATCACTATATGTGTTGAAGAGTCCAATAATATAAATTTTAGTCTTTCGTCATTTGTTGACGATATCACTACTTACTAGCTAGGAGCGGTATGGGGATGACTGACGCTACTAAAGAGTAGTTTTATGCTTCTATTGAGATGCAAATCTTGGGTGAAGCACATGGTGTGCAAGAAGCCAAGATCATTAAAACTGTTCATAGAGACTTCTTAATTTGTCTTTGAAGACTCGCCTTTCGAAGGTTATTGAATGATTTAGAATGATCGTCTTAAGAACCCATAATTATTCCAATAGAATATATGTGTGTATTCAAATAAATGTCATAATAAAGAATAAATATAAGAAGAGAATGATGACTAGAATCCCATAAGCAAGTGTGGTAAGTAATATGATGTTTGCTATTCGAGCTTACTCAACCTGACCTTTTATTTTGCTATTGGGACAATAGATCGTTTTCAGCATGACCTTGGTCCCGCTAATACGTTAGTGGTTAGGTTGTTGGCTACTTATGTGGTACTAAAAGTCTAATGAATTGTTTACCAAAGGTGGGGATCTTAATGTAAGATGTTGCACTGATAGAGATTAGGAATATAGAAGATACATTCCTCATGTGGAGTAGTTATTTCTTGATTGAGCAAGAAGTATTTGAATGTATTTCCCTAATTATCAGAAAACTATATGGTTGATAAAGATCCTTGTAACATCTAGATTGTAAACAGAATGTGAATGGTCAAGTAGTCATTAATTGTGAGTTTGACTACTTAGAGATTCAAACGGGATCTCAAGCATCGTAATCAATCACATTTAAATTAGATGTCGTTTCACTAGTTTATTTATTGTGTTAGTGAATGTAGTTCTAAAATATGATCCTACTAAAAATGTGTCGACATACCCTATGATTAAGACTCTCTTGGAAGAGACTTTTTGATCTATGTGTAAGATTATAAGGAATGTAGGATTTGAGTTATTATTATAGAACACATTGTTGACATTATTATTTTCATTATCGTTTGAATCTAATACATTTTATTCCATCCCTTATTTTGTGTATGGAATGTGATTAATATGTGGTATACATTTTAATTAAAAAGATGTCTAAAGGACTTGAATTGGCCCTCTCACACAGGTAATTTGCCTTATATGCGAGCGAGCAAGATGAGATAATAATGTATTTGACACTTGTTATTAAGGGGGGTGTACAAATGACATTATCATATCGCCTTAACATGCGGTTAAGATGAGACCTACTTTATATGTGGGTCGATTCAAAGTTTTATGGTTCACGACTTTGAATGACCTATGTGGAAAGTCCAAATGTGAGACTGATAAGTGACTATTCTATAGTCATTTATCCTAAGTTTTATATGCTTTTTACATGAATAAATCATAATTTCTCATTTCATTTTAAGTGCTTTTTAGTTACTTTTTCATATTATTTGGATTTTACGCCTTTTGGTATATTTCTTGCATTTTAAGACAGGTTTTAGGATCTTTTTATATCACAAGGATACTTGGACACTTTGGTCCAAAAGGAAGGAGGAGCACCAAGCAAAATGAACACACAAGCTGAAACCCAGGAGGAGCGGCCGTGCAGCAAAATCTGGAGCGGCCGTGCATCATAGGCCATGGCCGGCCATCTTTGGCCCCAAATCCATGAAGTGGCCGAGCAAGAAAGTGGCCTAGCCGTGCCAACCTCGGAGCGGCCGTGTAGCTAGTTTCGGAGCGGCCGTGCAAGTCTTCTCAATTCAAATTCAATTTTGGCGCCAAGGGTGCACGGCCGTGCAAAATCCTTGACACGGTCGTGCATAATCGTGACTGCAGATGTAAAGGCACCTTTTGATGACACCTTCTTGAAGAGTCTCCTCCCAATTATAAATAGGACCCTTGTAATCAGTCTTATATACCTAATTTTAGAGAGAAATTACTGATACTTCATAGTATAGAAAACACAAATACTTGTGATAACAATTTCCAAAGAGATTTGAAGATCAAAGTTCATAGTTTGTTCTTGGAGTTACTTTGGAGAAAAGCAATAAAGTGAAGCATTATTTCCAGCATTTGCCTTCTACTTTCATCATAAGTTCTTCTTACTCTATCTCTTATTTTAATTGCTTATATGTTATAGATGGCTAGTGAGTAAATCCCCCTTATTCTTGGGGTTGGAAACTCAAAAACATACATGTTCATCATCTAAAAATGAAAAGTCTTGTCTTCTATCTTCATCTAAACAATTTCTTTATGTTATTCTCTAAATGCCTTACATTTTGGAGACATCCAAATTGTATGATTCAGTCAATTGAGAGAAGTACCTAGCGGAGAATCTCGATTGACGGAACCATATAAAGAAACTAGGTTCCATTGATCACGAAAGTAGTTCAACGGCCTAGGGATGTTCCTTTGATGGAAAATTAGTCGACTCTCGTTCTTAAAGGGTTCTTACTAATTATGGTCAGCTAGAGATAAGCCGGAATGCCCGTTTGTGACAGGGCGGGAGCACCATAAACGGAAATCTCAAACAGTTAGGACATAATTAGTGAAGAATACAACACTACTTGCTTGACCGTGAGAAGTAGTGCAAGCCGAACGTATCATCCTTGCTTTTTATGAAAATATTTATCTCTAAGACAATGACGATTTGATGAACAAGATTATGTGTATGATTTCCAATCCCGAGAATGCTTCGTTTTATAAGAATTTAATTAAAGTATTTTCTGTTTATGTTCTTTCTATTTTCTAAAAACAAACTTTATCTCCCCCCAATCTTTTCTATAATTTCTAAAGACAAAAATATTCCCTAAAGTAAACCCTGTCTCTGTGGGATCGACTCGTACTTGCACCCGCTATATTACAATAGCCCGTGCGCTTGCGGATATAAATAAACCGTTAGGTTTCGACCGAACAAGTTTTTGGCGCCGTTGCCGGGGACAACGGTTTACTTTTATTTTTGTCTTTACTACATAATTTTTAGTTTTTATTTTGTTTTTACTATTTTGCTTTCTCTTCCGATATATTGTTGCGTTTAATCTTTCTCTAAGTGTTTTTCTCTTAGTGTATGAAACGGACTCGGACATACTTTGACAATTTTGATCCAGAACCCGAAAGAAGCTTTCATGAGAGACTAAGAAGATTTAGAGAAACATTGAAAAAACATATGGAAGGAGAACCGCAAACACCGGCTAGGACCCTACGGGACTTTGTAAATCCAAGCACCCCGGGAACTAGATCCCCTATTGTTGTGTCGAATGCAGGAGTGGCACACTTTGAAATAAAGCTGGAGCTACTACATATGGTTATGAATAACCAATATAGCGGCACTGCTTTTGAAGATCTCCATCTACACATCCAAACATTCCTTGAATATTGTGATACCACACGTATTCAGAATGTTACCCCGGAAGCGATTCAGATGCGCCTTTTTCCTTTCTCTCTTAAGGATAAGGCGAAACAATGGTTGAATTCGGTCCCCCAAAATTCATTGACGACATGGGACCAAATTCAAGAAGCATTCCTTGGTCGATTTTTCCCACCAAGCAAAACTGCCCAGATACGCACAAAGATCACTAACTTCTGTCAAACGGATAGTGAGACTTTGTATGATGCATGGGAGCGGTTCAAGGAACTTCTCAGAATGTGCCCCCACCACGGGCTTGAAAAGTGGTTGATTGTTCACACCTTCTACAACGGTCTCATATTCAAAACAAGAGAGACCATTGATGCCGCTGCGGGAGGAGCATTGATGAACAAAGGAGTCGATGAGGCATACGACCTTATCGAGAACATTGCATTGAACCATTACCAATGGTCAAGTGAGAGGGAGCAACAACAAGGTACGCCCGGTAAATATAATGTTGATGCAGTTACTCTTCTCTCTTCTAAAGTTGACATGCTTTTGAAAAAAATTGAAAATCTTAATGTCAATCCCATTGCTAGTGTAAATGTGTTATGTGAACTATGTGGGTCTAACTCACATAGTACGGATAACTGCGAGTTACTTGACGTTACTTCTAACGATCAAGTGAACTTTGTAAATTCTTTTGGACAAAAGGGGGGGATGTATTCTAATACATACAATCCCGAATGGAGGAATCACCCCAACTTTTCCTATAAGAATAACAACGTTCTTAACCCGCAACCATCTACACAACCCCCGGGATTTGCACCTAAGAATTTCAACAACAATGCAAGTACCTTCCCCCCTAAATCTAAATTGGACCTTATAATGGATTTCGTAGTGAAAAATAAAAATTCTCAAGAAAAGGTCAATAATGAATTTAGGGAGTGCTTTAAACTTCTAAATGCTAAGTTGGATAACTTAGCAACGCATAATAAGATGCTAGAAACTCAGCAAGCTCAACAGGCTATCCCAATGAATAGGCCACAAGGGAGTCTTCCCGGCCAACCTCAAAGGCCAAATGAGCAAGTCAACATAGTAAAGACTAGGGATGAGCAAGAAAGGATAAATGAAGGCCCTAGAAATATTGATCATAGTCCAATCTCTTCGATGATTGAGACTAGTTCGGGGACAGAATCCCCTAAAAAGGAAGACAAGGATTATGATGAATTCCTTGATAACCTAGATGCCATTAATGTCAACATTCCATATTTTAGAAAAAATGAAGATATGCCTTTAGCCGTTAAACCTTTGAAAAAAATTAATTTTTGAGAAATAAAGGCTAGAAGAAAATGAGAATGTTATGTTGGTGGAGGAAGTGAGCGCTGTTTTGCAAAATAAAGACCCTCCGAAATTAAAGGATCCGGATACATTCACCATTCCTTGTTGTGTTGGCAGAATAAACATAGATAACGCTGTCGTTGACTTAGGAGCTAGCGTTAGTATAATGCCATTATCGGTTAGCAAGAAACTTGGTACAGGGGAACTCAAACCCACAACCATAACTCTCCAATTGGCAGACCGATCCGTTCAATAACTGAAATTACCCGGGATTTCGCGCGCGACGGGGGGCGCAAAATGCGGTTGTCTTTCGCGGGGAGTTGGTGTCTGAGACCTCGCTTCATGGGAAGGAAAAAATGAGGAGTCGCCACGCGGTTTTTGTATTTTGAGCCCAAACGTTGAGAAACGGCTTTTAGAAAATGGTGTCGTTTTTATTGGTAGCAAAAACTTAGGAAAAGGCTTTGAAAACGGGGATCATTTTTATTGGCAGCAAAAACGAGTAAAAAGCTTTTTAGTACCAGAGATTGTTAGGTTCGGAGGTCACGTTACGTTGCGGGTAGAGTATTACGAGATCGCCCGAAACGCCTCGCATGACGAGTCTTTCTACCTTTCTCGAAAATGTGTGTGTGTGTGTGTGTCTTTTGAAATGGGGGCTTGAATGACAAGCTTAATCTTGGTTTGAATGTCAAACGTTGATTAGGTGAATTTGTTTGAAAAGACGAGCGTTTGAATTACAAACGTCGGTTTTGAGTTTGAAAAGAGCGTTTGCGTGGCAAACGTCGACTTTGAGTTTGAAATGAGCGTTTGCGTGGCAAACGTCGACTTTGAGTTTGAAATGAGCGTTTGCGTGGCAAACGTCGACTTTGAGTTGAAAAGGAGTTCGAAGGTCGAACTCCGGTTTTTTGAACCGGGCGTGTCATTGTTAACGATTTTTACGGAAAAATGCGTATTAAATGATTTTAAGTGTCAAATGGCGGCTTTTAGTTTGAAGATGAGTGTTTGGAGGCCAAACGTCATTTCGCGCGTTTTGAAAGAGAGTTCGAAGGACGAACTTCGGTTTTGAACCGGGCATTACATTGTTAACGATTTTTACGGGAAAAATGCGTATTAAATGATATGCGATCAACGAATCGGGTTGCGACTCGGACTTTGAAAAGTAAATACTATCACGATCCAAACGGGTCGGACTTGTAAATGACAGTATTTAAAGCAGTGTCAACGGAATCAAACGATCCGGAATCGTAAATGACGATCAACGAGGCCAATCGGCTCGGAATTGTAAATGACGATCGACGAGTCAAACGACTCGGAATTGTAAATGACAGAAGTTAAATGACGATCAACGGATCGATCGATCCGGAATTGGTAAATGACAGAAAGTAAAGGGAACGGGGTCGGAACGTCGTTTTAACCCGTGATTACTTCTCTTACGGAAAGAGAAGAGGATCGAGGGGCTAAAACGTATCGGACCCCGTTAGACGGAGGCGTCTACATTTTGATAACGTTGTTCGAAACGGTTGTAGCGACTGGCGCGTAAACCGAGACGAAACGAGAGATTTAGAGAGAGGGAGTTATACCTATGGCTAGGGTCGACTCCTTTGGCTCGGAAGGTGTGTACGGGACACGAAAAGTAGTTCAAAAGGTTGTTTCGAAGTGTAAAGGGGGCGTATTTGATCGAAATACGAAGGTTTCACGTGAATCGAGACAAAACGGGATCTCGGAAGGGGTGAAAATCAGTTGGGCCGTGAGGTGTGGTGAATTTTGGGGTAAAAAAGTTCCTCTCTTTTGGCTTTGACAGCCATTTCTATTTATAGGTGAAAAATGCAGTAGGAGTCCGGACGGACTTGGCCTGAATCCAGGGGGTTTTGTGGTATTTTGAAAATTTGAAGGACTTGCTGGCAATTTCAGAAAATGTGCACAGGAGTCCGTGGGACTTGGCTTGCAAATCAGGGGTATTTTGGTCTTTTGGCCTTGATTTGTGATTGAAGAGTGACTAGAGGGAGGTGGCATGGTGCCACATGCCCTATGAGTCACCGGCCGTGTGGGAGTTCGTTCCGGTCCGGTTTTGTCCGTTTTTTAAAATAACAGTCCGGAAAATGTCCGAAATGCCCCCGGAAAGTGCCGGAAAGTGCGTTTTTCAGGGAAAGCCATACTTTTACGTGTGATGACACGTGTTAAGTACGGTTCGACGTCGGGATGCACGGGGCAGTCCCAGGACGTCTAGTTGGCACGGCAACGGGGAGTTTAACGGGTTTCGATTAACCTGGAGCGGGCCAGTTAACGGATTTCGGTTAATTTTCTGACGGATTTGGACGATCCGGATTTGGGTACTTACAATACCCCGTTGGTATTATGGAAAACTTGCCTTGTCGAGTAGGGAACTTGATCATCCCTGTCGACTTTGTTATCTTAGATATGGCGGAAGACCATTATATTCCCGTCATTCTAGGAAGGTCATTTCTTGCCACTGTGGGGGCAATCATAGATGTAAAAAGTGACACATTTTCCCTAAATGTGGGGAAAGAAAGGGTCGAATTTAGTATGCATAGGTCAGATCTCGAAGATCCCTATTTCGAGGCCTACACACCTAGTAAAGAGAATTGGACCCCAAGTAAAGAGACCTACACCCCTAGTGAAGAAAATTGGATTCCTAGTGAAGAAGATTTAATGGGTGAGGAACCAAAATCAAAGGAAGAAATGAAAATAGATATTGAACCTTTGATTTGCAATAAAAATAATGCTTTAGATATTTCTGCATGTCCCAAAACTAACAATGCAGTGAAAAATTCAAAAAGAATAAAAAAGGAGGTCACTTCGAATTTTCGAAGATGCAAAGACTATAGGTCACTTGTTCTACCCAAGAAACCGGGATGGAAGAAATGTCTACCACAAAAGATACTCATTACTTCGGAAGGGTTGCAATGGCAAGTTGTCAATGACAAAAGGCCAACCAAATATCATGCATCTCCTACTACCGGAAAGGGGTCGAGCTAAGGACCTAAAACAAGCATCATCGGGATGGTAACCGATGGATTATTTTGCTTTATTGTATTTTTATTATTTTTACTTTATTTTATTTCATTTTTTTTATTTTTAGTATTGTTGTGCTAACTTTGTTTTGTAGGTATACCCAAAATAAGAGAAAAAGAAAAAAATTAAAAATGGTGAATACTGTATAGCACGGCCGTGCAGCACATCTTGGAGCGGCCGTGCAGTTCATATCGAGTCAGAACGGGTTGATTCAGCAAAGGGAGCGGCCGTGCAAAATCCTTGACACGGCCGTGCAAGGCGTCTGGGGAGTTGCGTCGTTTCAGTCAAAAGACGCACCCTTCTCCCTCCTCCCTCATTCACTTCATCTTCTTCCCTTCTCTCTAAAATCCTCCACCCCACCCACTTTAAAAACCCACTCCTCCACCATTTCTACTCACAATACAACCCTCAATCCTCCTCAAATCTACCAGTTAATCACTTCTCTCCAATCAAAATCATCCCAAAACCCTCCTAAAACCCCAATTTCGAAAATCCAAAACCCTTCACCCATTTCATAAATTCAAGAAGGATTACTCCGAATTAAGGTGCAAGGAAGAAGCTTTTGGGTGTCTAGTGGCTGTTCATCGAAGATTACAAGCTTTTCAAGCTCAGATCCGGACTTATGAAAAGATCACTTTAGAGTTCTTGTGCACTATGAGGAATGATTTTACTACGGAAATTTGGGGAGATACAGGGGAGCCCTATCAATTGATACACTTATATTTTAGGCTTGGTGGAGAGGAGTTTCACCTCACCTCTTTTGACATAAACAGAATTTTGAGTTGGCCCGCCTAAACAAATTATGAAACCGATTTTCCCATAGAGTTTAGGGAGAATGTGTTTTGGAAGCAAATAACCGGAATCCCATCCTTTAAGTCTAGAACCGCAAAAGCCTCGTCTATTATCCATCCCGTTCTTCGGATTATGCATAGATTCTACGCATGCACTGTTTTTGCAAGGGAAGATAAGGGCACGGTGAATAAGAAGGAGTTGTTTTTGTTATGGTCTTTGGTGAGGGCTCATAGGAGGGTGAATTTGAGCCATTTCTTGATTAAGTTGTTTAGTAATATCGTCTCTCCAACTTTCAATGGGGAGATTCACATTGGAGGTATTATCACTTTGTTTGGTCTCCATTTTTGGCGGGTGATGCCCGATAGTGAAGTTGCGGTTTCAGGATCAACAAAGTTGGATATTCCAACTTTGCGAAATATGCAAATGATCTCGGATAGAGGACGTGGGGAATACAATTGGTTGGTAGGGCCGGGTAAAACGCCTTACATTGTTTTGCCTAGTCCCATCCTCCCCAAGGCCCTAACTTATCAAAACCAAACATGGATCTTTCCTAATTCCATGGACTATGGGGAGGGCCAATCAAGTCAAGCGAACCAAGAAGAAGGAGAAGAAGAAGAAGAAGAAGATAGAGAGCAACATCAACCCAACCAACCCCAATTGCCACCGAATTTTAATGAAAGGTTTGACCGGATCGAGCTTCAAAACAATCAAATAATGACTCGGTTCGACAACTTCAACAATGAATTCCATTACTTCCGGAATGATATACAAGATCGTGTGAGTACGATTCAAAGGCAAGTGAACACAATCTACAACTATGGGGTCAACAATTGGGATGACTTTCTGCAACCACCATCATACCCGTAAGTTTTTACTAAGTAAGTTTTTCTCTTTACCCTACCGGGATTTGACATTATTCTTTGAAACATTGAGGACAATGTTCATTTCAAGTGTGGGGGGGGGGGGTATATCTATCCTTTTTATTTGCTTTCTAGACTAAATTTACTTACTTTTTAGATTAGATTTAATTGCTTTCTAGTGTAATTTTTTTCTTTTTACTTAGTTGCATTTTCATTTATGCATGTATAATAGTATATAAAAAAATATATACTCCCTCCGTCCCGGCCGACTTAGGATTTTTTGAAATGGCACGGAAATTAAGGAAAAGGTAAATGTTGTGAGTGTAATTTAAAAATAGGAGAGAGAATGAGTGGGGGGAATAGTAAATTATAATGGTGTTGTGAGTATTAAAATAATGTAGGAGAGAGAATGAGTGGAGAGAATAGTGATTTAAGGTTTCCATTTTGGGCCGTCCTAAGTCGGGTGGGACGCCCAAAATGGCAAAAAGTCCTAAGTCGACCGGGACGGAGGGAGTATATATAAATCCCTATGATGATCCATAATTATTATTTCTATGCTTGCCATTTGCCCTAGAATAATGCCTATTTGTCTTTCCTCTCATATTTTCTATAAACTTAGAAATTTATAAGAAGAAAAATATAGGGATGTTTTTAGAAATAATTGAAAGCCTCATAAGTTAGTATAGCAAAATATAGGATTTTATCAAGAAAAAAACATTTGATTAGAAGAAATCTTTAGCAATCTAGACTTGGTCATTTTTATGAAAAATATATTAAAAATATTTTTTTAAGATTGTACATCTTTTATCTTTATTAAATATTTATTTCCTTATTAGAAGCACCCTTTGTTTTGCATCTTTTGGATCACACCCCTTCATCAAAATTTCATATTTCCATTTCCACTAATCAATTCAAAGTTAAGACATCGTTATCTTATTGCTAAAAAGAGTGACTTTGTCACCAACCCTTAAAAGCAAAAAGAAACCTATTACTTCTTAAGTAACTCGGGGCACGGCGTTCGCTGCGACGATGCTTCCTTGCCAAATGGAAGTAATATCCAAAAGTATTCTTGATCTAAGTATTAGGAACATGGGGTTCGCAGCCACAATGTCTCCTACTTGAAAGGATCAAAAATAACTTAGGTCTTTTGCAAAAATATAACACGTGCAAAAATAAGATAAATTTGTTAAAACTTTGATGAGATTTTTCCACTACCATCATCCATTTTTTCACCCTTGTGATTCAAGAATGCAATGCAATTCTTCGGGAACTTCTAGTTTGTGAATAAATGATTATACTTTCCTTTGTACATTTTAAAGAAATAAATTCATTTTCTCAAGAAAATCACTCTAAAGAGTGAAAGCTTCTCTTTTACCAAGAATATATCTAAGATTTATCCTTCTAGCATATTTTACTTGATCAAATTCTATATATGCTATATTAGGTTATTGTCTTACATTTTATCTATTTAAAAATATCCCCAAAATGATTCTTTCTAAATAATTTCTAAAGGTATACAAAATATGACTAGAAAGACGAAGGCATTATCCAAAAGGCATTTAGGGTTTGCTACTTTATTTTCTGAGGGATCATCCTTTCCTTTCTTTTCTTTTCTCCCTCTCCGTATTTTCATTCTAAGTTTGCTTGGGGACAAGCAAAAGCTTAAGTGTGGGGGAGTTTGATAAGTGACTATTATATAGTCATTTATCCTAAGTTTTATATGCTTTTTTACATGAATAAATCATCATTTCTCATTTCATTTTAAGTGCTTTTTAGTTAATTTTTCATATTATTTGGATTTTACGCCTTTTGGTATATTTCTTGCATTTTAAGACAGGTTTTAGGATCTTTTTATATCACAAGGATACTTGGACACTTTGGTCCAAAAGGATGGAGGAGCACCAAGCAAAATGAACACACAAGCTGAAACCCAGGAGGAGCGGCGGGTGCGGCAAAATGCAGAGCGGCCCAGGTGCGCATCATAGGCCATGGCCGGCCATCTTTGGCCCCAAATCCATGAAGTGGCCGAGCAAGAAAGTGGCCTGGCTGTGCCAACCTCGGAGCGGCCGTGCAGCTAGTTTCGGAGCGGCCGTGCAAGTCTTCCCAATTCAAATTCAATTTTGGCGCCAAGGGTGCACGGCCGTGCAAAATCCTTGACACGGCCGTGCATAATCGTGACTGCAGATGTAAAGGCACCTTTTGATGGCACCTTCTTGAAGAGTCTCCTCTCAATTATAAATAGGAGCCTTGTAATCAGTCTTATATACCGAATTTTAGAGAGAAATTACTGATACTTCATAGTATAGAAAACACAAATACTTGTGATAACAATTTCCAAAGAGATTTGAAGATCAAAGTTCATAGTTTGTTCTTAGAGTTACTTTGAAGAAAAGCAATAAAGTGAAGCATTATTTCCAGCATTTGCCTTCTACTTTCATCATAAGTTCTTCTTACTCTATCTCTTATTTTAATTGCTTATATGTTATAGATGGCTAGTGAGTATATCCCCCTTATTCTTGGGGTTGGAAACTCAAAAACATACATGTTCATCATCTAAAAATGAAAAGTCTTGTCTTCTATCTTCATCTAAACAATTTCTTTATGTTATTCTCTAAATGCCTTACAATTTGGAGACATCCAAATTGTATGATTCAGTCAATTGAGAGAAGTACCTAGCGGAGAATCTCGATTGACGGAACCATATAAAGAAACTAGGTTCCATTGATCACGAAAGTAGTTCAACGGCCTAGGGATGTTCCTTTGATGGAAAATATGTCGACTCTCGTTCTTAAAGGGTTCTTACTAATTATGGTCAGCTAGAGATAAGCTGGAATGCCCGTTTGTGACGGGGCGGGAGCACCATAAACGGAAATCTCAAACAGTTAGGACATAATTAGTGAAGAATACAACACTACTTACTTGACCGTGAGAAGTAGTGCAAGCCGAACGTATCATCCTTGCTTTTTATGAAAATCTTTATCTCTAAGACAATGACGATTTGATGAACAAGATTATGTGTATGATTTCCAATCCCAAGAATGCTTCATTTTATAAGAATTTAATTAAAGTATTTTTTGTTTATGTTCTTTCTATTTTCTAAAAACAAACTTTATCTCCCCCCAATCTTTTCTATAATTTCTAAAGACAAAAATATTCCCTAAAGTAAACCCTGTCTCTGTGGGATCGACTCGTACTTGCACCCGCTATATTACAATAGCCCGTGCGCTTGCGGATATAAATAAACCGTTAGGTTTCGACCGAACAGAGACCCTTTAAGAGGCACTAGAAGAGTGACAGCTTTTGAGGACTCAGGTTAGATGCCAGAAGGGCAACTAGATCAAGATTCGTATGGTGTTAGAGTGTGACATGCCGATTCGAGTGGGAGTTCCACCGTAACATACATATCATATTGTATGTGACTATAAAGCGACTTGAAAGTGATTGAATAATCCCTGCTTCATCACTGTGTGAGTTCTAGTGATCAATATGTGATCACACTTATGCCCTACGTGACTTAGAACTATGTTAATGATCTAAAGATTAGTGACACTACTTTGGCATGTTGTCCAAAGGGTTTTGCACTTGTAGTCAGCCTCCTCGGAGCATTGCTGGGAAAGCTATTAATCTAAGGATAATTGACATGAGAATATAAGGAAGATAATTATGATATACATCTCTGTTTAGTTTCTCAATGCCCGGGCGATCATATTGAACATACAGTTCAAAAAGATTGATCTTGAGCACGTAAACTTATTGAGGTTTAAACACCGCTTATGAGGGGTTAAGGATGTTTGAATTGATGTAATTATAATGTCTGGGGCATAGACGAGTTTTTGTACTAACAAGGATGTGCTATGTTGGTAGATGGTATTTGATATAGCATTCCTACCCTTTTATTCTTTTCTCGTCAGTCGCACACCTCACTTCCTGTATGAAGAGATGATTATTTGACGGGCTTCGAGAATGTAATATGGTAAGAGACATATTCCCATTTTGATCGAGTGGGAGATGTTGGACTCTTAAGTCTTTTAGTCCCAGTATGATACGTTCAACATGGGATAAGACTTGTAGTTGGATAAGATGATGAGATACAATCAATATGGGACTGTAACTCGGTACTATCATCTACTATATATTTTAGGCTTTTGTAGACTAAAATATACACAACAACAAACCATATAGATCTCAGCCAAAATACTGTCTCTAGGCTACCATTGAGAGCTTTGGAAGATGAGAGTGGAATCATAGCTAGATGCCCGACTTTGTGGTATCGGCTCGACGAGAGAAACATGGTGATTGCAGGAACAATCTTTCGTGGGTTCGTAGCACAAGCATAAAGTCTTCCGCAAACGCAATTTGGACTAGTCACTAATGAGGTAATTCGTTGTACCCACTATTGTTATTAGTCCTTCAAACACAATTAGCCATTGATTATTGAAAAGCGTTTCAATAATCGGGGATCATCTAGCAATCAAACCAGAAGCGTTCTTGGTCCGTTCGCGTGTGGATTACCGATAGAGGGTAATGAAGTTATCACCAAAAGCTTGAAGACTTCAATCATTGATTCATCACAAGGCCTAGAACAAGGAGAAGATCAAAATTTTCATCAACGATTTTGAGATTCGTTTTGAGAATCGCTTTTGAGGATCTGCTTTGAAACAAACACAATCGCATTAAGGTATGTAAATTCTATTTCATATATTTTTCTAATCTCTTCATGCTAGACGGATCATAGGGCTAGGGTTTTGCATGTTATTTCTAAGTTTTTCGCTGCGTTTGTAACCCCTAAACCCAACAGTGGTATTAGAGCCCTGTCTTGCCATGATTAGAATTGAAATTGGCATGCTAGATTTAATTTGATTAATTGCTATCCATGATATATGAAATAGATCTAGATTTTATGTGTTTTGTTTTATGAAAACAAGTATATATATGATATGCCATGGTTATGATTTATGATGGATTAATATGATTAGTTTATCTCATAGGTTGATGATTTGTTTAATATGATTAAATTAAATTTGTAGTTTCTCAAAATTGAATCAAATTGTTTGTATGAAATTTTGTGAAGCCCTATGTTCATAATTAGGTACACATGAGATTTATGTTACAGCCATGCGATGTTTGTTACAATGTGAAAACCTTCTAAATATTTAAGGCTTATGCCATTCCTTGATTAGAACACTTGTGATATTTTAGGGTATTTTGATGTAGTTTCGACTCAGTTGGGTGCAACTTATATCTTAATTTATGATCAAGATGAGATAATGGTTGATGTAGTTTTGACTCAGTTAGGTGCATCGTTCCATGTCTCATACGTTTGAAAAGGGTTTTGACTTAATTGGTGCTTTCAAATGAGATTTGACCCAAGGCATAGATGAGATTCAAAACATGTTTTTGACATATGATGTCTATGGAAATCTCATAAAAGATCTAAGAGTCATATAGTGATATGATTGATGTTTCTACCTAACTAGCTTGATTTCGAGCATTGACTCAGTTAAACCAAAATCAAGTGAAATATGGATCTTAGCCTACTATGATTATATGATACATGTTTGTATTTGAAGGTGTATAATTTAGTGGGAGCATTTATGAAATACATTATTTGCTCTTAGATGATAAATGTGTTGATATTGATATATGCTTATATTGTTTGCATATTTTATTGTAGAATGGCTAATCACAATAATCAGTCCCTGTCACTGCGATCAGTCCTTGAGAAGGACAAGCTTGAAGAGAGCGGTACAAAATATTCTGATTGGATCAGAAGCCTAAGAATTGTTCCAAGGCAAGAGAAGAAACTGTACGTTCTCGATGAACCCCTTCCACCTCAACCTGCTGCAAATGCTTCTAGGACAGATAAGGATGCACATAAGAAACATACTGATGATTCTACAGATGTTTCATGCCTTATGCTTGCCACCATGTCTAAGGCCCTTCAGAAGGACCTTGAGCACATGGAGATAGTATTTGATCTTGCGGAGCACTTAAAGGAAATGTTCCAAGTGCAAGCAAGAAATGAGCAGTTTGATGTGGTGATGGCCCTAACTGCATGCAAGATGCAAGAGGGGCAATCGGTTGGTGCTCATGTCCTTAAGATGAAGGGTCACATTGAGCGTCTCGAAATTCTTGGCAATCCGATGAGTTTGGAACTCGCCACGGATTTGATATTAAATCCATTACCTGAAAGTTATAGTCATTTCATTATGCACTATCACATGACTGGCATGGATAAGAATCTCTTGGAATTGCATGCGATGCTTAAGACCGCAGAGAAGAATATCAAGAAGCCCCAAATCGATAATGTGTTAATGGTTAACAAAGGCAAAGGGTTCAAGAAAGATGGCAAAGGTAAAGCAAGTGTTGCTAAACCTAAGGCAAAAGTTGTCGTTGCCGGAGAGGCTCCCAAAGTGTCTCAAAAGGATGCGGTTTGCTACTATTGCCAAGAGGTTGGTCATTGGAAGCGCAACTGCAAGGCTTACAAGGAAGGCTTAAAGGGGAAAAAGGGCAATGCGATTGCTTCTAATTCAGGTATCTATATGATAGATATTTTCCTTTCTATTTCTAGTTCATGGGTATTAGATACCGGATGTGGATCTCACATTTGTTTAAATGTGCACGGACTAAGGAATAGGAAGCTACTCAAGCAAGGTGAAGTTGACCTACGTGTTGGGAATGGAGCAAGAGTTGCTGCATTAGCCGTAGGAACATATGATGTAACTTTACCTAGTGGCTTAGTACTTATTTTGAACAATTGTTACTATGTTCCGAATTTGAGTAGAAATATTATTTCCGTTTCTTGTTTGGATAATGAAGGGTATAATTTTCTTATTAAGAATAAGACGTTTTATATTTATTTAAATGATATGCTTTAAGGTATTGCAAATTCATTTAATGGCCTTTATGTTCTTGATGTTGATGAGAAACAAAATAGTGTTGAAAATGTTTATCATGTGGACAAGAAGTCTAAACCGAATGACGTGAAGAACTCGTTCATGTGGCATTGCCGGCTTGGTCATATAAACGATAAATGCATCTCTAAACTCCACAAAGATGGAATGTTAGACTCACATGATTATGAATCATATGAGATATGCGAATCTTGTTTATTGGGCAAAATGACCAAATCACCCTACACTAAGAGTAGTGAAAGGGCTAGTGACTTATTGGGCTTAATACATACCGATGTATACGGACCAATGAGCAGCATTGCTAGGGGAGGATTTCGATATTTCATTACATTCACTGATGACTTATCTAGATATGGCTATGTCTATCTGATGAAGTCCAAAAGTGAATCGTTTGAGATGTTTAGAACATTTCAAAATGAAGTACAAAATCAACTTGGCAAAACTATTAAAGCACTTCGATCCGATCGTGGTGGAGAATATTTGAGCCAAGAATTTGACAATCATCTTAAAAACTGTGGAATTGTTTCATAGTTGACTCCATCGGGAACGCCACAATGGAATGGTGTTTCAGAGAGGAGGAATAGAACCCTATTAGATATGGTTCGTTCGATGATGAGTCAAGTAGACCTTCCTATATCCTTTTGGGGACATACATTAGAGATTGTTGCGTTCACACTTAACAGAGTCCCTACTAAATCGGCTCATAAGACCCCACATGAGATGTGGCATGGAAGAAAACCTAGTTTGTCTTTCATGAAGATTTGGGGTTGCGAAGCTTATGTGAAGAGACTTGTCTCTGATAAGTTAGCACCTAAATCTGACAAGGTTATTTTTGTTGGTTACCCTGAGGAAACCAACATTGTAAATGTGTTTGTAGAGGGCGAGAAAGTTGAGGGCCGAGGGAGAGCCATCCGAGGTGGAACTGGCCGAGGTAGGACCTCAAATCCTAGGCCGAGACCCGCTAAGGCTGGTGAGCCAATGATAGAGTAGATATATACTAAGTATGGAGTGTCGAGAGACGAATACCACTTAAGTTATTCCCATTGGACCCCAATTGTGACTGAAGCAGAAGCCCTTGACTTTTACTACAACCTTAACCATGTCAATTTCTTCTACAAACAATTCTAACAGGGACTTCGTCTTCCCCCTTAGATACATTCATAAATGATTTTTGGAAGATATGCTGTCACGACCCTATACCTAGGCACCATTTTGGTCACACGTGGAGCACATGGGGGTGGGGTACATTACATCTCATGTTAGGCCCTATATGAAAATTTGAATGGCTATGTGTTTATTTGCATAATTTGCTAATTTACGTGATTTTAGATGTTAAAAAATTAATTTTAATTATAAAATGTCTAAATGGATAAATGGGAAATTTTGTGGTAAAGATGCAATATTTGGAATTTTAAATAAAAGGGTTATAAAAGTCTTGAGGAGCTTGAGTGTAAATATAAGTATAAGGTGGTTGTTTGTAGGATTTTAAACTTGGAGGAGCCTATGTGTAAAATGGTTTATATAAATCTTTTCAAAGCTTCTCCCAAAAGTAATTCTCTCCCTCAGTTCTCTCTCTTTCTCTCACAGCCAAGAACGTACTTTCAACCTAGGGTTACCTTCCGAAATTCCCTAAAATTCAACCGTCAATCCGTTCTTAGTTCTGACTTCATATAATCGCTCAGGGAGTCGAGTAGAATAAATATAGCCGATCAAAGCTTCTTTTTATTTCGACATATTTTGGTAAGTTATTATGATTTCTTTCAATGATTGTTCATTTCATGTTTATTGATGATATTATTAACATGTAAATGGTTCTTGATAGTTTTGGTAAGTTATTTGGGTGTTTGGAATGGAAAGAAAATGAGTTTTGATTGAATACTTTGAGTTCATGTCATGGAGGTTAGAATTGAAGGTGGTAGAGTTGTTATGAGTGTGTTTTATGGCCTTGTGGGAAGGTTTTAAGTGTCATGGAATGGGTTTACTGATGTTAAATCATATGGAGCTGAACCAAAATGGTTATTTCCTTGCATGGTTGCTGAAGTTCAGCATGGTACTGATTTTCTGGGCAAGGGCATGAGTCGTGCCTTGCTGTCGTGCCAAGTCATGCCTTATAGGGGACGACTGTATCAGAGGGGGATCTAAGGTGGCACGAGTCGTGCCATAGGGCACGAGTCGTGCCCTGCCATGCTGCCTCTGAACCATTTTCCAAGCTTTGAAACCCTAGTCTACCTAATATATTTTCAAATCCTCTTTGACTATAATTCTAGTACAACTTTAGTACTTTGCCATGGAATCTTAAATGGTCCAAAATGATATATGGAAGGTCTTTAAATATGGTCTTGAAAATGGTTGGAAGACATTGTAATTACTTTAACCAAAATTGTCAAAACTTGGTAAATTAATATGGAACCTTTATACAAGGTATTCAATAGTGTGTAATGAATATATAGGGCTTAATTTATATACGTTGTGCCCATATATGATTGCAAATTCATAGTTGGTTGTGCACATAGTGTTTAAATACATGTTGCACTACTTCATTGGTTCGAACATGAGTATTAATACCATGTTGTTGGATTGTTGTTATTCAATAGTGTTTAAATATATGTTGCACTATTGTGATGATTTAACATGAGTAATAGTACCATGTTATGTATTGATATCCCAAAGTGTGGATTTATTTTCAAGTATCTATTATGCGCTTGAATGTGTTTATATCAGCTGATCATAGGAGGTATAATGGAATACGATCACTTATGAGAAAATGTTCCATAAGGTGCTCATATTACATTATACCTGTGACCGCTCCCCTCTGAGGCCAATGACTGGGGTTACAGCTTCTGTATCGTGCCAAAAGCCTTACAGATTGCTAATATCTTATATGTTTCCCCGAAACATGGGTCTTATAAGATGTGAATATGCCTAAGAAGTTCACAAATAAGTGGAGTTTACTCCCTCCGTTGTACTACATATTATTCAGATAGGAAAGGTAAAATGAGGTAACATAATGTGTTTATCGCTTTACCAATGTGATTATGAGCAACCTGTTTATGTGTTGCATATTATATGGCATATTGTTGCATCTATAATAGCTTGCTGAGATTTATTCTCACCCCTTCTCCCTTTATTGTTTTAGATCCCGCTGAGACAAGAGGACCAGACCGGTGAGGCCGGAAAGGAGTTTGGATCTCATACTTTTGGGTTGTCAGGGTATGTTATAGTTTGGGAGTTGGGAGTCGTGGTTGATGTTATTCTTTTTGGGGAAAGCTGTATATAAAACTTTTATAAACATGTTTTCAGGGTGTTGGTATTGTAATTACTTATGGGATTGGTTTCTCTTAAAGTTGGCTTTTGTCAGCCTTTACATTTGTGAGTTTGTAACTAAACAGGTTATGACTTTTCCAACTTGGTTTATATACTATCTCCAGGTGCAGAGGTTACGTTGATTTTGGTAAAGTTTATTTTTACTTCCAATCTATTTGAACAAAAGTTTTTTTTAATAGAAGGTTTGAGGCACGAGTCTATAGGTCCCGAGTCTGGGAGGGACCTCACATATGCAGGCGGTCCCAGCCATGCTAGGTGCTAATGTGGTGAGGTTTCTCGTAGGTTTCGTCGTCCTTTGCCGTAGTCTAGGATTTGAACCTTGCCAAGAAGCCTTTCATCATTTCTTCACCATTAGCTATAAGTCTGATACCCGGTTGATCGTAATTCGGAGTGACCCCAACCGTCCCAATCTTATCTACGATGTCGAGCAAGGTGGCTGGGTGGAACCACCACGTCATTTGTGTTGAAATCCGACAGGGCTGGGAGTTTCCAATTCCTTCTGAGGATCCCCGTCTGCCCAAAGTTACATGGAGAGCCGAGTGGAGCAAACTGCTCATAGAGACGTTGACCCAATTTGCCGAGGTGGGCACATTGAGATGGTCTTCTTTGTAGAGTGATTTTTGATACTACGCCCAGGCCGGCATCATGCCAGGGCCTATCGGCAATATAGTCCCTCTCGTCCCCGTCACTAGGGGCAACCGGTTTACTGACTGGAGGGTACATCCCGGCTTTGTGTTTCATGTTGACTGCGGCTTCTGCAAACAGAACGAGAATCAGTGTTTGACCATGGACGGCGTTGTCGGCTCTAATGATTCCCGTACTTGTTACTTGTCTTACTTTTATGTTCTCTATTTTCTTCGTATACATTTTCTAACTCCTCCTCGTCATCTTGCAGATCTGACCGTCGAGCAGGAGAGAGAGATGTCTCAAAAGAAGCTCGAACCTATGGCCTTATTAAAGCAGAGGAGGAAGGTCTCTCATTCCTCGGCTATATCGAAGAGGCGGGAGGAGGCGACCAAGCGCCAGGCGATCCTTTCAGACAGAGGAGCCTCTGCACTACCCATTGATCCACTGGGAGGAGGATACGAGGAGACTCACTCCGGGCAACAACTAAGCCAGACTGACGAGGGGCATGGCCTCCAAGTTCAAACTGCTGATGCCGAGGTGGGAGGTATGGAGGCCGGCCAGTCCTCAGCCGAAGGGAACAACTTGGTCGGGCGAGCATGCCAAAAGCGCCCCATCCTCGAACCGTCCTCCGAGGAGCCTCCCTCCAAGAGGGTTGCCGTCGTGGCCTCTCCTCTAGAACTCACTGCCTATACGGTGAAGACCAACTCTGATGCCGATTAGGTGGTGAGGAAAATGGCCCTTTATCCCACGATGAGGGGGTTAGATTTGCTAGCCCGTACTGGGCCCAAACTTAGATTTGGCCGGGCTGTGGTCCATCAAGCTATGGATGAGGATGCCCTTGATCAAATGATTGTTGCTCAGCTGAACAAGGAAAATATTGCTAATAGGAAGGGCCTTCTTGCTGCCGAGGTGTGCTTCCTCGTAACTTTGTTTTATATGTGTCTTGTCGTTGTATTATTGATATTTTTAACTTTTTGTTGTAGCTTTGCACAATCACTGCCTATGAGGCCGTCCAGAATAATTCCATGGATGCCAAGATGAAGGAGCTTGAGGGCCAAGTGAGGAAAAACGAGGCCGAGCAAGCTAAGGCAGCAAGTTTGGTGAAGGCGCGGATGGAAGAGCTTGAAGCGGCGCAGGCGGCCAAGGCTAAAGTTGAAAAGGAGGCCGAGGAGGCACGTGCCAAGGCCGAGCAGGCCATTATCGAGGGGCTCCAGGCTAATCTCAAAGCCAAATATAAAGAGGCCGAGGAGGTTTGATCCAGGCTTAAGGAGGCGGAGGCCGGCGTGCCTTTACAAATCGAGGACGCACTTTCCGAGTATAAGGCTAGCCCGGCCTTCCGAGATACCATAGCCGAGGAGACGGCTACCATGTTTTCTGATGGCTATTTGCATCTAGCCCGAAGGATCATGGCCGACACTTCTCTTGGCTTGGATCTGGAGACGCTTGCCCGGCTTATAACTCAGGATTCCTATGATGAGGCTGCTAGGGCCCTCCATTACCTTGTCCCTTATTGAGAGTATGCCTTGGGCCTGATTGCTGATGCTGACGAGGAGGCTGGCTGTCCTGTCTGGGTTCCTCCTCCCTTCGATCCCCAAAACCTTAATGCCATCCTTGCTAGGGATGAGGACGAGGAGCTTAGTTCCAAGGAAGAGGGAGATGCTCATGCCGAGGAGCTGATCAACGAGGATGCTCAAGTTGATGCTCAAACTCAAGATGCTGAGATGAAGGCTTTCCTCGAGAAACCTTTTGACGAGGAGCAGACTTAGGATTTTCTCTCATTTTGTTGTAATAGAATAGGGGCATTGTAACTTATCATTAATATTTAATGAAATGTCCCTTTCTTCCAATTCACGTCATCTTTCACTTTATGTATATGAATTATTTGATTGTGTCGTATACTTGCATAAGTTCTCAAGATTTATGGTAGCCGGGGAAGGTCTCCTTGTACCTTTGATTATTTAGACCGAGGAAGCTAGATCGGTCTTAGGTGTTTGGCAATTTTGCCTGTTTTTAGGTCATTAGGACGAGGAAGATTCCTTGGTCAAGACCGATGTGCCGCGTTAGTCGTAGAGTCAAGGGGTTTCCTCGTCGTGACGTTGGGCTTTTTTCTTCTTTTTCATCTTTCTATGACGAGGAAGATGACTCGTACATAGGTCGTAGATGGTTTTTGCTGCGTTGGTCGTCAGAGACGTTGGGCTTTCTTCTTTTTCATCTTTCTATGACGAGGAGGATGACTTGTACATAGGTCGTAGATGATTTTTGCCGCGTTGGTCGTTAGAGACGTTGGGCTTTCTTCTTTTTCATCTTTCTATGATGAGGAAGATGACTCGTACATAGGCCGTAGATGGTTTTTCCGCATTAGTCGTTAGAGACATTGGGCTTTCTTCTTTTTCATCTTTCTATGATGAGGAAGGTGACTCGTACATAGATTGTAGACGGTTATAGTCTCACCCATCCGTGACGAGGAGATAGCTCGCTCAGTCATGGGTCTTGGGTGACTAAATGGAGGGAGCTTGCCCCTTCGAAAGCCGAGGAGGATTCCTCGTCTTCAAATGTTAAATCTTGGTAGCTGGCTTGCACGTTGACGAAGTAAATTTCATAGATTGAAGCGATTACATCAAATAGCAATCCTACCTTGCTAGAAAAGTAAAAACTGACTAATCTATTACATTAAAATAGACTAAATTAGACTTAATGAAAGTACTCTACTCTTGCTATTTTTTTGAATTTGAACTTCATTGTTCTCTGTGACCATCTAGTATCTCACTTCCAACTAGTTCGTCTACGTCTCGCAGCTCTCCTTGTCTCAAGTCATAACTGGCCCTCGAGTTCTGGCCATTTGACGAGATGAGAGGCTATATCTAAGACGGGCAAAACTGTGTCTAGGAGATTCTAATGGAGTTTGGCCCTAGGAGGCCTGTCTTCTTCTTCATCAGTATCCTTGTCTTCACTGCCTTCTTGCCTTTTTCGCTTGCTGTCCTTCTTCAAGACGTAGCGATCTAGCTTGCCTTCATCAACCCATTTCTGGATCATCTTCTTGAGGGCGAAACAGTTCTCAGTGTTGTGACCATAGTCTTTGTGGAAATCACAGTGCTTGGATGGGTCACGTGGATATTTTGGTTGGTTACTAAGCGGACGGGAGTTCGGAAGATTCACCAGTTGCATAATTTCAGTGATAGGTTTGGTGAGGGGAGTGAAGATCTCAATCTTTTCAGTTCCCCGTGTCCTGTTTTTGCCCTTGTAGCTGCTTCCATTTGAAACCAGGTTGGTACCGGTTGTCTCTGTCTCTGATTAATCAGATTTTTTCTTGCTTTTTTCCTCCGCCATGGCAATGGCGTAAGCTACGTTAAATAAATCAGCCTTAGACTTGGGCTCTCTGGCGGAGAGTTCGTATATTAGCTGTCCAAATCTGAGTCTGGAGTTGAAGCAGACGATCACCTCCCTGTCTGTTAGGCTCTCTTCCACTTGGTCGGCCATAGCTCTGAACCTAGTGTAGTAGTTCAGAGTAGTTTCATTCTTCCCTTGCTCGATGTTAGCAAGGTCATTCAATCTCTTTTTCCTCCTTCCTATCGTGTCAAAGTGGTCTAGGAACATCCTCCTCATGCCTCTACAGCTATCGATGCATCCTTTTTTAAGCTCACGGAACCAGGTCAGGGCCGTTTCGGATAAGGTGCTCGCGAAAGCTTTACAGAGCATGTCATCGGCCTTAGTGAGGAGGTCCATAGTCGAATCGAAACTTTACACATGGTCCCGTGCGTCAGAGGTTCTGGCATATTTATCAAAATTCGGGACCTTAAAGAGAGGATTAGGTGGTACATCCGTTATTCTCTGAGAGAAGGGACAAGTTTACCAGTTGTCATCATCTTCCTCTTCCTCTTTCTTCAGCTCCATATCGTCGATTCTCTTTTTTTAAGAGTAGTAATTCTTTAGCACCAATCCTCTTTTCAATGCTGGACTGAGTGCTTCGGTGGGAACTCTGGTGGGAACTACGATGGGACCTTTCTGTTGGGTGACCATTCACCCTACTGTGTTGTTCCTCATCATCTCGGTGATTATCTCCTCGTCTGGGAGGTGCCTTATCCCTCCTCGGCTCCACCTCTCGGTGACCGAGGAACATCCTGTATGGTTGAGGACTCCTCGGCCTTGCGCAATTTCTGGGACGAGGGGAGTTATGCTGCAGGAGATGACTGTGACGAGGTTAAGACGAGGAGGGGATAAACGTCGTGCCAGACTGAGCCTTGTTTGGAAGTTGGCGGAATTTACCTCCTGCTCCTTTGAATTTATGTGACTTCTCAAGTCGACCACGGTCTTCTCGTTCTCATGATTGTTAGGCCGAGGACAAGGGGCATCTCGGAGGTTCTGCTTAGGTGGTACAGCAGGCTCACGGGGAGGAGAATCTCGGCCACGAGGAGGACTCCTCTGGCTATCTCGTCCCTCACCCTGAGTTTCCCTTCTACGAGAGTTGCCCGACCTCGAAGGCCTAATGAACTCGGCCATTGAGTTTTCTGGATCCAATTGCAACAAAGCAGCCTGAGTCTCATAGATACGTTGCAATGTCTCCATTTGTCAATGCAACAAGGTACGTCGGTCAACGGGCTGGGCGTTCTCAGCTCGTCCAACGTCGGCGTTCCTCGTCGTCTTCTTGCTTGTAGCTCGTCTTCCTCGTGGACGAGTGTGACGAGGAAGGTTGGTACCTGCCTCCTCGGCAGCTGGCTGTCCCATAGAGCGGAGAGTCATACCGAGGGGTGGTATCCCGTCATTCAGAGGAGGAGGAGGTGGAAGCGTCTCATTGTTAAGAGGGATCTCGTCACCCTGACCTCGGTTCTCCTCATTGGTGACACTAATGGTTCTGCCGTCTTCCATTGATACTAAAATTGCAAACGGCACAAATTATCAAGGGAACAATTTTCCAGCGAACAATATTTTTTGGCCAAAAAGAGAACATATTTCCAACGCAAAAAACGAATTTTCAGGCGAAAATATGCAGAATTCGGCCAAAATCAGAATTATCCGGCCGAAAGCAGAACTCAGATGGACGGATTTTCAGGCTAAACAATGGGTCTTTGATTTGATTCCCGGCAATGGAACCAAACTGATGATGTCAAAAAGTCGAATCAGCCCAAATCCAAGCGATAGGTTGTACTACGGCGATTGAATAGCCTGAAAATAAGACAGAAAACGTAAACTAAGTTGGGGCTCCACCGGCGAAGGCCCTCCGGCGTGAGAGTAAGTTCACAATTTGTATAGAGAGAAATCAAATTGACAGAGCTTCGAGTCAAAGAGATAACGTACCAAAATATGGAAATAATGGCTTGTATTTATAGTGATGGATAGGTAGAATCCATGTTGAACTTGGACTGTAAAGTGATAAGATATAATCCTAGAAGGATTATATCTGTTAAGGAGTCCTTGATTGACTTGAATTGGTACAGGAGGTTACAATCCTGATTAGATTATAACTGCTTGTTGTCCTTGTTGGAATAGGACTGCACAAGCTGCCATGCCGGTATGCCGAGATACAGATATTCATTTCCTCTTCATATTCAGCCTGGCCGACATACGATGAGCCGGGGAAGGAATTAGAGCTGAAGAGCTTGATGGGATAGCCGAGGATGCCTCCTCGTCGCCAAGGGAGGTTATCTCGGCCTTGGAGGGGAGTCTCCTCGGCCTTTGATTTAGGCCTTGGTCATTGCACCTGCTGAGGCCTTGGTCGGCCTATGTAATGTCGAGCTAGAGAATATGAGGAAGCCCAAGTCTTCCCTCGTAACTAAGTCTTGATGGATTATGTTTAAGGCCCAATCCACTTGGGCCTTGCCCGAACTAGCCCACATTCGTACTTAGGTTTATACTGTTCAAACCTATACTCCTGTAAACTTATTTCTTTATTTGTCCATCTCACATGAGTGTGTACTTCTCAAAATGATAAAGTTTTTATTATTTTATATTCAATTGGACCATTTGTCATACTCACAACAACCGTCCACTTACTGTTTCCCCACTCGTTCTCTCTTATATTTTATTTTTTATACTCTCGACACCTCCTCCAATCATTATCTCTCATTTTATGATAATATTATTCCATGATTATTGTGAGCAAATTTTGGTCCACACTCACGTTGGACGGAAGGAGTATAATTACAATATTGACACTTGTGATGTGGCCATAAAATTTTTTACGGTAAATACGATTTGCCTAAGGGGCAAAATGGGCATTACAAATACATAAAAAAATGTGCAATATTATGGGGATAAAATGGTCATTATTGATATTAGGACCTCCAAGGTCTTATGATGAATATGGCAGCCCATATGGGCAAATGGGTTATCATGGGCTTTGGGGCTAAAGTCTATCCATATTATAAATATAAAGGAAGCTTTTCATTTCAGAAAGGTTCACACACTCTCTCTCTCTTCCTCCCAAAACCCTAAAATCTCTCTCTAAATGTTCAATAATTATACCCTCAAAGAATGGATTGATGATTCTCACACCGAAGGATTTTGGGGGGAAAGTCCCCCACCCCTAACGGTGTCTTGTTTTGTAGATCGCTAAAGTAGATTCAATGTCGTGGGCAACCGTGTATTTCATCTAGCTTGGGAATTCTCGGTGAGTGAATTTTTTGTAGCATCAGTTTGGTTCCATTGCCGGGAACGAAGAAGAGGGTCGGCAGATATCCTACATCTACCATTGACATTCAGCAAAGAGGGAGGGAAGAAACTTCCATTTCTGATTTTTTTTTTATTTTTATTTTTTTTTTTTTTTTGAGGAAGAATGAAGATCTGGAGAAGAAATGGAAACACCCAAAAAAAATTCCATTTCCCTCTAGCCAATAGCATGGATTTCCATTGCGGAGTAGCCGAAAGAGCAGTAGCTGGAGCAAGGTACAGAGCGAAGACTAAATGAAGAAGACAATTGCAGATAAAAAAGATTGAAAGGATATTTTGGGTGGCTCACATTCAGACCAGAAACTCCATCAACGCCAGTTTTCTAGCTGGTAGGAGCAAGCCGCCAGAGAGATCAAGTTGGAACAGCAAAGGTGCAACTTGGAAAGGAGGGCAGCGGCTTAAGGAGCATCGGATTTGGACTCTCTTCACGAAAATGAAGTCATCGCCACCAAACGCCATCACAGACAGTAGAAAACATCAACACCTTCATTTTCAGTAGTCAAACACAAGGATTGATAAAGCTCTTCTCTCATCTCACGGAACTCGTCAAACACAATAATCTCAATAACAAATCCGCGTGACAAAGTCAGAAATCGAAGAGAAGGAATCGACATCGCCAAAAAAAATCTAAATATAAATAATCGATAGAAATTGGTTTCCCAAGAACAGAATCAAAGGGAAATTGGGAAAGAAAAAGAAACTCGCCTAGAATAATGGAAATCGCCGGCGAAGTTTTTGAAATCGCATCGGCGAAATAGTAGCAATGAAACTCCAGAATCCATTTGAAAATCGAAATCGCCGAAGAGAAATTAGAAAGAATTCGCGGGATCGGGAAGTCGCTGAAAGGAAGTCGCAGAGATTTTGGATGAAATTGTCGGCTTGATTGAATCGACCAAGAGCAACGGCAGAGAAGGAGAAAGGCTTCAAGTCTTAAAATATTGAAAAAGTCATGTAAAAATAATTCATTGTTTACAATAAAGGGAATGGTCCTACCGGATAGAAAGTCAAAGATTCTTCCGTAACCAGCCACACATTTTTATGTGCCTGGAAGAAATATCCCTCTCCGTTAAGTGTGTTAGCTTCGTTAATTTTGATGGCCCTTTCAGCTAACAGTCGTTAGAATATCTGTTAGATTCTCGACAGTGTTCGTTAAAAGCTCCGTTCAACTTCGTCAGGTCGTCACTTTCCATATCTTTAACTCTTACTAAATACTTTTATACGGCCTCATTATTTGATAAAATTATTGCATGCTTAATCAATTCGTTAAATAGTACGGCTAAATGCACCCCCACTTCTATGTCTAATTGATAGACTAACTTGACTTAACTAGAGAGTTTGCTACTTGACCATTTATGCAACTATACTTGTTTAGCTCATGTACAAAAATACAGTGGGTGATGACATTTGAAACTCAATGTTTTTATGATTACTTTCTTAAAAATTAACCATAAAATGTGTGCCCTGGAGTTAGAAAAATATGTTATACGTCATCAATCATAATATAGATGCCCACCAGTTGAATTGTCATATCTAATTATATTAACGATACATGGTACATGTGATATGATACGATTGGGTATTCTCCTTGAAAGGGTAGGTGCAACATGGAAATTATACTCATATTACATCTTGTATATGTCAATATTGTTATGCTCATCATTGCAAGAAAATATTTGTTGTCGAAATGAAACAGATTATGTATATTATTTGTCGCTATAAATTTGAATGCCAATTAAAAAAATAACTCTTGAAAAAGTTAATAGTATAATACTGTGTAATTGTACATATTTTGCTCAAACACAAAAAGAAAAATGATTGTTTAAAATTAGTGTCTTGCCACTTTCTTGAACATTAAAGGGGATATCATGTGTCCTATACTGTCTCACAAGAAAAAAGAAACTCGTTAAATTGGAAATTTATGACTACTTATATGAATTCTATGATACATAATATATTTTGTTGTATCTAGATTGACCGAAGGCATTATCGCTACGAACATACTTCGCGCTAATATTGAAATTATGCTCGATTCACTTGGTTAATTAGGAAAATTTTTAATAGAGCATATAGCGTAAAGACATCTTGATCAAAATAAATAAAAAGAAATAATGGCACAAGAAAGTTAATATCCAATGAAATGAAATAGTATGTGAGTTCTATGCTCCATGTTTAGTCGCTTATTGCTTAATATTATGGAAATCTGTATTAATATGGCAAGTGGAAAGTAAAAGTGTCTCAATCTAGGGGCTATCGATATCAACCCCATACATACTTGGAATTTCGAAATAATTAACACTTAAGAAATTGTGTGTCGTTATCATACGCGTGGAATAAGTAGCATAGCCTCATTAATGCAAAATTTACATGTATTTCATTTATCTTCCCATATGAGTGCATAATATGTCAAATAAAAATGGGAAATATTATACATGATTTGCAAATGACTACCTCTCATATCTTGTGGGTACCATGTTAAATACAAAGACAAGACAAACGGGATCACGCTTTCCATCTGGGAAAGACTTGGTTTAAAGGCACCGAGCATCAAAGACTTGGTTTAAAGGCACCGAGCATCAAAGACATGGTTTAAAGGCACCGAGCACCAAATACTTAGTTTAAAGGCACCGAGCAAAAATGAACATGAAAAAACGAAGCGGAAATGAACATGTCAATAAAGACATGATTAACGGATTTGGAAAAACTTGGCTCATCCCCAAGTAAAATCTCCACGCGAGATTAATGGATTTAGAAAAACTCGAGACAATCTCGAGTAAAATCTCCACGTGAGAATGGGATAACATGATGAACTTGGGTAGGTCATAAGTCAACTTCGTGGCGAGTTGCTATTCAAACGGCAACTCGTAAGAAAACAAAACCCTGGTTTTAAGGTGCCAGGTAACCCGCCTACAGTAAGGCGCCTTTATTAGCGAATTACCAAAACGGCATAAGCACATGACCTCTTTGAGGCAAGGTTGAAATATGGTTCATGGTGAGTTGTTATTCAAAAGGCAGCTCGGGAAAAAATAATAGAAATCTGGTGTCAAAACCAGGAATCCGCTCGCCGCGAACTGCCTTCATTAGCAGAACGCGAGTTGAGCAAATCAGTATTATGAGCTCTGGTAGGGCCTTAGCAAGATTCATGGCGAGATGCAATACAAAACGCAACTCGTACGAAAAGAATGAAACCCTGATTTCAAGGTATCAGGTGATCAAGTTCATGATGGAATGCCTTAAATAGCATTTCGTATGTGGTAGGTCCTGAGCAAAATGCATGGCGAGTTGCTATTCAAACTGCAAACTTGTAGGAAAAATCAAAGACCTGGTTTCAAGGCATCAGGTATTGAGGCGATATGCCATCATGCGGAAACGGAAACGAAAATGGAAAAACTTTGGTTAATCTCAAATAACATCTCCATGCGAGATGAGACGGAAATGGAAATGAAAATGGGATACTTAAGAAAAACCAAATTAACATCTCCACGCGAGATGTAAGGAAACAGAGATGGAAAAGAGATAACGGGTTAATCAATCCAAAGCAACTTCTTAAAGCGGGATGAAAACGAAAAGGTGACGAGATGCCACCCCTTGAAAGCGAAAACTTGGTGAATTGTCATGTTTCAAATGAATTTATTTTTTTGGCGAAATGCCGTGTTTCAAACGGAAAAATTTGGGCGAAATGTCATGCTTTAAACGGAAAAATTTTGGCGAAATGCCATGTTTCAAATGAATTTATTTTTTGGCGAAAGACCATGTTTCAAACGGAAAGTTTTTGGCGATATGCCATGTTTCAAATGAATTTATTTTTTGGCGAAATGTCATGTTTTAAATGAAAAAATTGGCTAAATGCCACATTTTAAAAGGGGAAAACTAGGCGAAATGCCATATTTTCTAATGAAAAATAGGCGAGATGCCACTCAAACAACTCGCATAAATCTATTGAGACTTAATGGGCTCGCATCTTGAACTTCTTAATGGGCTCGCATCCTGAACTACTTAATGGGCTTGCACCCTGAACTACTTAATGGGCTCGCATCTTGAACTGCTTAACCGGCTTGCACCCTGAACTGCTTAATGAGCTCGCATCTTGAACTGCTTAATGATCGGAACGAAATACGGAAAATTGGTCTATGAAAGACTTCTATCATCATAAAAACAAGAGGATCAATTCAATGTGGACATAATCTTATTCTTATCTTAATTACTCCTCACTCGCTCATAAACAACCGAACTAAGGAGTCGGGGGCTACTGATGTGGCCATAGAAAATTTTACGGTAAATACGATTTGCCTAAGGGGCAAAATGGACATTACATGTACATAAAAAATACTCCCTCCGTCCCATGATAATATATAAACTTTTCTTTTTGGGCGTCCCACAATAATATATACTTTCCTAAAATGAAAAGGAATCTTTACTATTCCCTCCACTCATTCTCTCTCCTACATTATTTTAATACTTACATCACCATTATAATTTACTATTCTCTCCACTCATTCTCTCTCCTATTTTATTTTCACTCTCACAACACTTTCAATATAATATTTTTTTCCTTAATTCTCGTGCAAAATCCAAAAGTCTATAAAAAGATGGGACGGAGGGAGTATGCAATATTATGGGAATAAAATGATCATTATTGATATTAGGACCTTCAATGTCTTATGATGAATATGGTAGCCCATATAGGCAAATGGGTTATCATGGGTTTTGGGGCTAAAGCCCATCTATACTATAAATATAAAGGAAGCTTTTCATTTCAAAAAGGTTTAGGTTCTCTCTCTCTCTCTCTCTCTTCCTCCCAAAATTCTAAAATCTCTCTCTAAATGTTCAATGTTTATACCCTCAAAGAATGGATTGATGATTCTCACACCGGAGGGTTTTGGGGAGAAAGACCCCTCACCCCTAACGGTGCCTTGTTTTATAGACCGCTAACGGAGATTCAATGTCGTGGACAACCGTGTATTTCATCTAGCTTGGGAATTCTCGGTGAGTGAATTTTTTGTAGCATCAACTTGAAAGGTGTCTTTGGCGGAAATTAAACTCCTGCCGTTTCATATAGAAAGAGATATCGGATGCCGATCGAGCTAAAACTTTTTTGGACCGTTGTCGAAGAAAGTAAAGTTTAATTGTATATTTTAGCGTATATTTTAGCATAGCCTGACCAATGAAACTAGAACCAATGTTTTGGTTCTTACATGTAATGGTTCTGATTCCTAACCAGACCATGCAACCCCCCGAATGGTGGTTAATGAAATTCCACACATTGGTCAAAGTCGAGAGTTCTGAGAGATGAGGGGCGACAGCAGTGGTGTTTCATATCATAGGGTGGTGGTAGTAAGGCAGAGAAGTAGTTAGTGGTGGTTTTTGACAGTGGAGCGGTGGGAATGGTATGATCCTGATTAATTTAAGAAAATTGATCATATGTGTTCCGACATTTGCGTGACTTTTGACGTATAGGTCAAAGATCGTTGGTATTAGAGCAGACACCAGATTACGGAAAAGGGCTACCTAGGAAAGCGATACCTGGAGCAGGAAAGACATGGGGAAAGGGCTAAATGCCACCAGAGTGAAAGCTGCCGATAGTGAGTGCCATCAGAACGGCGAATGAGGAGCGTGGTGGACTGTTATGGTCCAGGTAAAAAAAAATGTAAAAGTTCAGGGACAAGATATGTCATTATGGAAAAGTACAGGGACTGCTGGTGTATTTTTAATCAAGCAAATTGAAGAAATTATACACTAATCTTGTACCCAAACCAACAACTTGAAGCTCAATACTAAAACCAAGAAATTACAAACCCATGAAGTCAAAACCTTTTCTGTCCAAAGTAAACCTTAATACACAAAATAAAAAAACACATATTGAATGTGGGTCGTGCTGCAGTCCTTTCTGTAGCCATTTCTTAGCTTGAACAAAATTGAAAGAAGCGGAAGAAATGAAAAACTTTACAGATAGTGGGAAGATCTGAAATTCAGTTGAAAAGCCATTAATGGAGTACAGATCTTCAAAGCCTAGGGATTGCATAAACATGCGAGTTTAATCAGCAAGCGCATCCACCAGATTGAGTTTGTGATGATGCAGTTGCACTTGTGGTTCTCAAATTCACGTCAACCATGTCTTCTTGCTTGGCTGCAGAAAGTGTTTCCATTCCAGGCAAAGCAGCAGCAATTTTCCTAAATAATGCCTGATTGATTGGTTCATGATGCCATCAATTTCAGCCATAATAGATTGCATATCAAAGTTAACTTTACAACAACAAAGCCTTGGTCCCATAATGATTTGGGATAGCTAACATGAAACCTCCCATGGAATCATCAAAGAGAGGTGAGCAAACAATGAACAAAAGTGGAGAGATGATAATGTTCCCTCTAGTCCAAAATACTTGTCATTTTGGGTCTTAAAAATTGGTCCATAATACTCTTCGTTTTTGGGCTAAACCCTTTAGATCCCATTTTTACCCCTACATTGGAACGTGTTCCATTGTATTAATTATATTTTTTGAGTGAGATAATGTATGAGAGAGAGACGAGACAACTAATGAGTGTAGTTTTGGTACTTTTATAAAGTTGTAGTAATAATTACATTTCTTAAAATTGGTGAAAACCCTTAGAACGACAAGTATTTTGGACCACAGGGAGTACATGATAGTTTTTTAAAAAAAAAACAAGTGAAAGCTAAGAAAATATTTAAAAGAGAGATATAAGTGTGAAGAACATTCAAGAGAAACGTGACAAAACATTTGGAAAGACAACAAAAAAAGATATTTAAATGAAAATGAAAAAAAAAAAAAAGAGTCAACATTCATCAAATGTAAACTTTATGCTCCAAAAATTACCATCATCTGCCAACAGCATATGGTCTATTAAATATATTTCTGTTTTAACATTGCCAAGCACCATTTCATTCAAATTTGAACTTCGGTTGATTAAACTTTTGACATCCGAAGGAATCATTCTGTGTGTGTGTGTGTGCTTGTTTGTTTATGGTGAGATTAGGGAGAGGAAAGGGGACCTTTATGTTGAATCCAGCTTTAGCACTCGTTTCGATAAACATGACATTCAGTTCACGAGACTTGCCTTCTCCTTCTTCTACTGACACTTGCCTGCAGGATCATCCCCAATGACTAGATATGTTATGGTAAGAAGTTGAACGCATACACACACACATATGAAAATCAAGTAACCGAGTAACCCATCACCTTTTGTCTACGAGGTCAGTTTTGTTCCCAACCAGGACAACAATAACATCACTACCCCTCTCTGCACGAACCTCCTCAATCCACTTTAAAGTGTTCAGAAATGTTTGTCGACCTAAATAACAGAGGCACAGAGAAAATCAGAAGCCCTACACATAATCAACCGGAGCAAGAAAGTTAAAAGGTGGTTTGAGGGAAAATAACATTTGTACACATAGCTCCCTCTAAAAGGGATGGATAGTCAAGCAAGGGTATTTGAATATATTGGCACACAAATATTTTGAAGATGAAAGTTCATAGTTTTCGTACTTGCAACATCGTATACGATGACTGCAACAGAAGAATCCCTTATATAGCTAGGAATCAGACTCCTGAATCTTTCCTGCCCTGCCGTGTCCCTGAAATAATATGGCAAAAAGTAAGACGGGCCATCTCAAGAGACCCATGCAAACTAGTAGCACAAAAATATATGTCAAGTTATTTTATACTACCTCCGTCCCAGAAAGATAGTAACACTTTGATTTTGGTGGTCAATTCTATTGATCTTTGACCAAAATTTTATGAAAAGTTGATTATCCTCATGAAATTCTAATAATTGTTATTGATACACTAGACATAATACTATCAACAACAGGCAAATTAATTTTTATTGAACCAAACATGGTTCCCTAACATGCACCAACAATATTTTGGGTACAAATGAAAGCGGGATGGCTCGAACCCAAGACCTTGCAAACCAGAGCTCTAATACCCACGATATTGATAGAATGGCATGAAACATAATGTATTACCCTAGATTTCCTAACTACTATTTGTTGATTATTCTAAATTAATCAATAATAATGAAAAAAGGTATTATGATATTGATTTTTAGTGAAATGGGGCTGTAGTCAATAATGATAGTTGGAGGGCTGAATTGTAGCTATGCAAAAAAAAGGAGAAAAAAAAAGAAGGCGGTGTATATATCTAAAAAGAGCGAGAGAAATTTTCAGATTTCCGTAGAGAATTTTCCCGAGAAGGAAAAAGAAAATAGAGAGAGAGAGAGAGCGGAAGAACGGACGAAGAGAGAAATAACAAGGTACTTGGGGAGGATTGGTACTGTTGTGTTGAAATGGAATTGTGTGCATGTGTGCATGTGTGTGGTTATTTGTGGTTAAGGTGAAGAGATTGCTGAGAAGGAAAGAGGAAGTAATATTGTGCTTCATGTATGTGTGTGTTATTGTGTGTGAGATGTGTACTTTGTTTTCTGTTAACCTAAGTCCTAACTAGTATAATTAGTGGTCGTAAACTTTAATTAAGCAATTGGACAGAATTATAAAGAGACAATGGATTAGGGTGAAATTAGTATTTTTGGGTTATGAGAATTTAGGAGTAATTCTAATTTTGAATGAACCATTTGGTTGTTTTAGATTTGTAGAAAAATAGAAGAATTGAGATTATTGGATGAATAAATTCTGACCAGCGGGATCAAAGCAAGTGACCCTATATCTTTTCTGGTGAATTTTGTAAAGTATGTGATATGTTTTATTAAAATAAAGTGTTGTATTGTGGGTACGTTATTATCTTACTCTGATATATCAAAGTGGATCAATTAGCTTGTGAAGTATGGTGTGTATGGGTGAAGTGTTCCGGAAAATATTGTTATCGTTTTATGAGATAACTATGAGCATCAAAATGCTATTTTGAATATTGTTATTGACCCGTCTATAAGTGGCTTGACTATGTTTTGGACCCTGTCAATGGGGGTTATACATTGAATTCGTGTTCTGGCCAAAACTAAGTTTTGGACCTTCTTTGAAGGGTTTCGGACCTTCTGCGTGAAAGGTTTGTGGGCCCTGTTACAGGGATTATATATAGTCATAGTCAACAGCCGCGGAATAGACTTGTGTTATGTGTTCAACCGATAAACCATTTTGTAATATGTTATGTTTACTCTCTACTAAAAAGTAATGTGACTATATTGAATCTCTTTCATAAGTTTACCTTTATGCACTTGCTTAATCCCACTTGTTAAGATATATGGTTACTTGATGGGCTTCGTAGCTCAATCCTTATCACATTTTTTCCGGATAAAGAGTGTTGAAGCTTCGAGGCGGAGCAGCAAGTGGAGTTTAGGGTGGTTGAACTATCGATGTATGTTATGTAGTATGATTATTGAAGGTGATCTTTTTGGTTCAGTAATAGCGAAGTTATGTTACTTAAGGAATGATGTCTGAGAGCATATGTTGGATTAGAATGTATATTATTGTTAATGTTTATTTAGGTATACAAGATATATTGGCTTAAATTGTATATTGTGGTTTGAACCGTTTTGGCTCTTTCGGGGCAATTTTAGAAGCATTTGGAGTTGTTGGAAATATTTTGTACAGTATTTTAAGAGATTGTAAGGTGTAATATTTTGATTGCTATGGAATATAAGCAGTTGAATTTTTTCGGGTCGTCACACATAACATCCAGTATTTAAACACAAGTGATTGCTGTACTTAACATCCAGTATTTAAACATAGATAATGATGTGATTCTTACTAAAATGGGTTAAGTTATTTTTATTTTATTTTTATATTTTGATAAGAAATGGGTTAAGTTATCAATTACTCTAAAAGCTTAATTTGTTAGATAGCATCTCAATTGTGTGTGACAAGTCTTGGCAATATTCAGCACAATGCAACAAGGATTCAATAACCAATTTCGCACAGTAATGAAAATAATGTGTATAGCATTTCACATCTCTTGTAAACGGCAAGGCAGGAATTCTAAGAAAGGTGTGGGCTCTGTCCATGTCATGCATCCATCTATTCGGATTTGGAGTTTCCTAGACAAAGTTATGGCCAATCTACGACAAGTGCACAAAGCTGGAAGGCATACAGGCACTTGGGCGTTGAACGCCTCCTTGAACGCATCTTGCCCAGAAGTCTCGGGCACCCAACGCCTCGAACCTAGCTCCTGGTGGCATAAAAATATGAAGTTCCGAAGCTCGAGGCGCCCAAGCACTTAGCGCCTCAGCAGGCACCTACACGCGGATCCAGCCCTGTTTTTGGTCTCCTTATATGTCTAGGGGGTTTTAGTGTTGTATAAATAGGAAACACTTGTATATAATGACTAATTCTTGACTCCCTTATTCTATATCCCAATTTCTCCCCATTCTTTCTCTCAATCCCACTAAGATCTAACCTGTTTTCCAGCCTATTCTCTTCTCCAAAATTTGTAATTGCTTTATCTTTCTTTCTGCATTAGGTTGGTGACTGATAGCACATCAACTGGATTTCGTTGAGGTGTTTCATAATCAATTTCTTGAGTTTTTTTTTATATATTCATCGATTCTCTAAATTGATTTTGTTATTATTCGTTGTTATTGAGTTGGTGCTTAGGATTGACTAGGGGTGTAAGTGGTTCGATCCAAGCCGCAGTTCGGAACCGAACCAAACCAAACCACGCAGTTTAGTTCAATTTTCAAGTAATAGTGGTTTGGTTCGGTTCCAAAAATTGTCAAACTGTGTGGTTCGGTTTGGTCTGCGGTCTGGACCCCCAAACCACGGTTCGAGACCGCGAGACCAACCCACCAAACTGTTCAATATTAACCGTATATAAGTATATCTTTTATCTCCACCTCACATTTAGATTTGAAAACCTCTAATTCTATTCATGGGTTTTATCTCATAACCCTTTTTTCTTTTGGTTAATCTTCTTGTAATAATGTTAATTCACTTTTTAGCATATACCATTACAAGTACTCAAATCGCTCGTTGTTATCATAAACATTGAAGCACAATTTCATTTAAATTTTGAATCTCTTGGCAATTGTCAGGGGAAGGCTCTAGCAAATGGTTCCCTCTCTCAACCCCCGCTTGGCGCACCGGGGTTTGCCCATTTTTTTCTGTATGCTATGTCTGGAAAATTCAGAAAAAACATGACATGAATTGTGTAGTCTGAAATCATGTTCTAATTAATGGTTTAAGTCGTGCGCTATTTCATGGTTTGAACTATGGTTTAAACCGCGATTCGGTTCGGTTCGGTTCATTTGAAATTTTTTTATGGCTCGGTTCGGTTTGAGATTTTTCCAAACCGATGACTAGTGGTTCGGTCCATAAATTGGCATAAACCAAACCGAACCAAACCAAACCATTTACACCCCTAGGATTGACAACCTTTGCTCTCATAATTAAATCCTATTCTACTCCTTTGTTAGATTAATTTAGCATATTAATTGTTTGTTTCGATTCCTTAGATCTCACAATTATTGGTTTGCTTGGATTAAGATTAGGGTTTTATTTTGGTACTTAGAGATAGAATCTACCGTTCTTGTGGGGCGATATTTGTTCTTATTACAATACTACTAGTGTGACCTTGTCATCTTGCACGTACAAACTATACCATAGTTTTGGCACAACATGGGGAGGGAGGGAGGAGGGTGAGAGAGAGAGAGTGATGGATGTGGTTTCACCCATCCATAGGATACTTTTCTAAGCTTATTTGGTGCTCAAAACCTTGGGAATTTAATGTGTTAGTGTTTTGAAAGCACAGGGGCTGAAGTGCAATTAGGCAGAAAATTGAGAATTTAAGCTGAGCTTTGAAAGTTCAGGGACCAAAGTGCAAAGAGGCAGGAAAGGAAAGGGCAAGGCTAGAAAATAAGGACCGAGCGAACGCTCCTAAGTTAGGGCGAACGCTCCTAAGTTTGGGAAGAGATACAAGGCGGTCGCGCGGATTGTATGGGGCGATCGCTCCATTGATTGGTGACGGAAATTGCAACTGGATTTGTGACGGATTCGGCTGGATCCAAAATTGACTTGGATTTGGACAGATTTTGGCTGCAAATTAGAATTCCTTCACCTCCTACTATATAAAGGAACCCTAGACTAGGTTTTTGAATCTCTGAGCATCCTCTTTTATCTCTTCTTCTCTCTTATTCTCTAGTACATATTAATTTAGGGTTTTTATTATTTGATTTTAATGGCCCTTCGAGGCTAAACTATTTGGTTTGTGGATTGGGTAAGTAACAATTTGATCTTTATGCTACTGATTTAATTTTTCCTATCTCTCTCTCGTTCTTGTTCTTCTCAACATTCTTTATTATTGTTCATAAGCTTCAATTGTATGTTAATATACTTTTGGCCTATTGAATTTATTTGGGTATAAACCATTGCACTCACGTGGATGAATTATACATCGACCATTGTTGAGAAGATTAGATACGATTGATGACTTCACGAAAATCAATAAATCTAGGTTCTAATGTTCTTATGATTTAAATTGAATCTCTTGAATGTTTATATCGACTTCACGGAAGATATTAACAAGATAGAGATATTAGGGTTTTAATGTTATAATCGACTTCATGGAAGATATTAACATCTTAACTCTATATTTTTGTAAACGAACCCTTGAATGAGATTGAATTCCTTTTACATGATTTAAATAGCATAAAGAGATAATTGTTATGATCCCCAATCCATGAATCCATTGTCTCCTTGATTTCTTATTTGTTGGTTATTTCTTGCTTTCTTAGGATTAATAATCAAACCAACCTAAAAAAAACTTTTGTTACTTTTATACACTAATAAAATATACTCGTTTCACTTTACTCCATGTGGATTCGACCCTTGCATGAGTGCATATTACTACATTGGTAAACTAGTACACTTGCTAGGTTATTATTATAAGAGGGAGATTTCTTCCATCAGAGAGAGAGAGAGAGAGAGTATCATAATTCTGAAGCTCAAAACTCCACTAAGTATATCAAAACACACAAAGCACTTGTTTGGTACGGATGAATCACCATCTTATCTATCTATGTCCTTTGCACTACCATGGATAATATGGAATGAAATTTGAACTAAACCATGGAATGGAATATTGCTGCGTACCGAACGAACATTAGTGCTTGTTTGGTACACAATAATGATCATTTCATTTAATGATCTTCTAGTACAAATATAATTCCTTGATAGCGCAAAGACAATGAAAATTGAATCTCAATTTTTTTGCACCAAACAGGCACCAAGAATATGTGATGAAAAGAACAATCACTCACTCAAGTACCCAAAGAATCTTCAACTCAAAAATGAAATACAAAAGTATACTCCCTCCGTCCCACGTGAATGAAAACTTATTTCTATTTTGGTCTGTCCCACGTAAATGCAAATTGCCCAAAATGGAAACAAATTTATTATTTTATATTCACCCTACCCCACCCACTCATTCTCTCTCTTCATTTTCCACCATACAATTTATTCAACCAACCTACTATTAACTCCACTCATTCTCTCTCTTCATTTCCTACCACACATTTTCTTTATCTTAATAATATTTCTTAGTTATTGTGCCCACAAAAATGGTTTACATTCACATGGGACGGAGGGAGTATATCCCAAGAGAGACGTCACATTTCAAAAATAAAAATATTTTTTGTAATCTAAGTTCACCTCTCTTTGGAGCCTTTGCCTACAGAGCAAAGCTACTTTACTCCTGATTTTGTTAGATAAGGGGAGTATATAATTTCAGGACAAGGGAGAAATTAGCTTTGGAAAAGGTGAAATAATTTTAATAGTAAAGGATTCTGTTATTGGATGCTTAAAAGGCTACTGTCACCTAAAAACCATATTGAGTCAGCCTACTAACCTTCTTTTCCTTTTTGAATTTCTTATAATGCAATAGAATTGATTGAAGGGCATAAAAGAAAGAAAGAAAAAACAGAAGTTGAATCATCATGCACAGACATTTTTACAAACCCTTATACCACAACCATAACAGGCATTCAATCAGTGGCGGAATCAGGATTTTATTGAAACGGGGGCAAGATTATTTTTATTTTAGAACACTATAATGTAATATCTAAATTTAGTTTAAACGGGGGCATGATTATAATATGGAGTTATTTTTTCTTGGTTAAAAGGGGGACAAAATCTAAATTTTAATAGTAAAAATCAGATTTTTCAAAATTTAATAATACCAATATGGAACGAGGTCAAAAGTCAATGGGGGCACTCGCCCCCTTGTGGAATAGGGTAGGTCCGCCAGTGCATTCAATAACTCTGAAATTAATATGAGCTTACCACAGCTGTAGCCGAACTGTACGGTCTTCAAGATACATGGTCTTTGACAAAAAATCAATACCAATGGTTGCCTGATCATTTGAAATCCATGTTAGCTCAACTACTGATTGAAGCCTATATTAGAACTAAATTTTAAGAAATTGAATCAACATATACACATATACATGGCTTTGCATTTAAAACTTTTCTTTTAGAAACAAATTCTCCGTGAGAAATGGTTTATCTAAGTTGATCCATCAAGATTGATAGTAGCTTACATAATCACACAGAATCACGTCAAACAACCATATGAATATGCTTAATTATCAAACTGCTTGATTGAGCAAAGAAAATGAAGTGGTGAAGTTCTAAAATATCCATCTACAGGCAGCAACTTTATTAAATAGATTACGAATGTAATGTCAAGGAGAAGCGTGAGGAACAGCATGAGTAACAACCATTCTTCATTTCACTCACCATACCCACGTCAAAACACTCAAACTTTGGTGTGGGATCCATGCAAGACTATCCCGTAAGTAATGGCGCCCCAGCTCATGAATTCAATTAAGCTTTAGAAAGTCGGAAACAATCAACTATCCAACTCTCGCTAAACTTAAAACAAGAATCTCATACTTCTACCATGTTTGACTGCCAATTATACAACAAAAGGCAGAAGAAGGGGTTGGTAGCCTACTTTTCCTACTTAAATCTAAGAGACGATCAGCCTCAATGCGCATAAAACAGAAAAGGTAGGTTACACCAATGCTCAACTCAATGCATACAGCCTAATCTTTGCTTCATTGAATTGCATAAGGCATCACTGACATAAAGTTCTGCAAATTCATTTAGATATCAGATGCTAATTACGTGTACTATGGTCCTTCATAACATTGATCAAGTCAGGCATGCTCTGTAGACCAGTACACCAGTGCCACTAGATCAAGTCAGGCATGCTCTGTAAACCAGCAAACCAATGGCCACCCCAAGTCCAGTCCACCAACATGGACCATAATAGTAGCACAATGCACAATGCACAATACACAGAGTAGAAGTATTGATTCTTTTGGAAAACTGATAATTTCTAACAGTAGTCAAGTTAGTGGTACATCTGGTCTTTATCACCTAACTAGAGGTTATCAACATGAATCTTTCTTCTTCACTAGTATCCGGGGTTTCAGACAAACGGCAGATCATCAATCAAAACACACTAATCCCAGTCAAGTATGCTTCGGAGCCACTTAGGTCGGTCAGATGCAAGTTTATAGCTCATACCTTTGGTAAACATTCTTAGAATTTATGTTCAAAAAAATCTGACAATATCTTAACACAATCCCATAAATTTCAACCAAAATTAAGTTTCTTTAATTCAATCCATATATCATGCCCAATTCCAAAAATAAAAAACATACCAAGATTAGTAGTACCCAACTGTTGACCAAAATTTTCAACCAAAACCATCACTAAAACCAAATAATTCAAACATAACCCAAAGTCGTGAATGTAAACACAACCAGATCGCAGACATTAAACTATTTCTCAGATCAACCCGAAACACGAAATCCAAAACATCAAGAAATTCGATTTCCGACAATTTAGACTGTACAACGTGAAAATATTATGATCTGGGTAATGTGGGCATTACCTGGTATGAATTATCGAATTTATCGTACATAAAGCGGGTGATGATGCTGGTTTTTCCGACGGATTGATCTCCCAAGAAGACAAGTTTGTACTTGGCTAGTGCTGAAACCGGTGCCATTTTCAGTGCGGATTCAAAATTTCAAAAGCGCAGATTTCAAATTTTGGGGTTCTTGAAGAGTATTCACTAAGAGGAAGAAATCCCAGATTTGGGATTCTTGCTGTTTGAATTTGTTTTTGTGAATTTTGATCTAGGGTTTGTGAAATTGACACTGTTTTTAGTTGCTTGACTGTGGTTTTGGGTGATCGGCGTCGGTGTCTACCAATGGATCTGGTTTGAAGATGGGTTCGGGTCGGATATAAAACATGTGCTATCATGCTATGTGCATATCAAAAGGGTGATGCAATTCGCACCCCCTTTTCGTATGAGTACACCCCCTTTCATTTATTTTCTAAAATGTCATTATTTAAAAAACTTTTGTCCTAAAATGATATTTTCATTTTTTTGCCTTTACTACAAATGAACATTGAGTAATAATTTTAAATTAACTATATAAATAGATATTTAAAACTTGTTATTGAGACACCATTAACAATGCCATCAATAACAAGTTTTTAGATTTTCATTTGTATAACTAAATCAACCTAAAATTATTTTTCAAAATACCTTCGTAATAACGATAAAAAAAGTGAAAATATCATTTTGAAACAAAAGAGTACAATATTATTCCTAACCCTTTTCTTTTCATCCCCTCTTCCCTGCAAACTCTAAACCCTCCTTGTTCCTTTCCCTCACCACCACGATCAAATTCTTCAACCAAATCACCCCAAATTCAAAAATCCTTTCCCATCACGCCACTCCTCTCTTCACCCATCTTTGTCACATAAAAAAAAAATCAAGGCCAATGACTCACACTTCCTGTCTTTACTGTTTAGATATGGTTAGCCTAACCCTATAAGAATAGTTTCGTAAGCGCCATCCGAACAATCCTCATTATGTTCGGTCAATCATTGATCGAATGCCATTAAAATTGCCAAAGGAGAATCGATCGAACACTGTAACAAGACTAAGGAGGGGGAGGATAGAAAGAGTCGAAGAGGTGAGGGAGAGAGGGAGGGAGGGGAAAATGAGATGTATTTAGTAAAAGTAAATGAGAAAGTGGATGTGAATTTAGTAATATGTGTAAAAATGGAGTGGTATACTTATTAAATTAATAAGTGGATGTACTCATATAAAGGTTGTGAATAGTAATACTCATACAAAATGATGATTATATTAAAAATAAACATGCTTAAAAGGAGAGTGTTGCAATTTCAATACACACCCTCTCTCATCTCCCTTTTACAAAAAATTATTAGTTCAAAAGACAGATTTTCTCTGTTTATTCTCCTTCGAACCCTTCTTCTGCCCCTTTTTCTTTTTGTGCACCTACACCACCGGGCCCTCATGAGAACCCCCACTAACCCCCTCATCAGAACCGCACCACCTCCCCCCTCATCTCAATCAATGCACCCCGCCACCACAACCCTATTCTAAGATCACTATATTACAGCCGATTAGGGGAATTTGGTTGAACAAATTAAATAGTGTTTGGATTGTTGAATTCATCGGATGATGGTGATGGATTTGAGAGGGTTTTGGAGGAAGTGAGTGTCTGTAGAATAGGGTGAGGAAAGGGAAAATTTGCAGGAAGAGGTGTATTTAGAAATAAGATTTTTGTTTGTTAGGGGGGTAAATGGGAAAAGTGAGTGGTGTAGTTAGTATTTAGTATTTTTATTTAGGGGTGGAAATGGTTGAGGGTACTTAGGCCTCATTTGTTTTTCATTTTCAGCTTATTCAGATCTGAATGGGTTGATTCATCAGACATAACATATTCAGACTATTTATTTATTTTTCTCAATTCAGATCTGAATGTCACTTATTTTTAACTTAATTTTCAGATATAAAAATATCACTTAATTACCTCTTAATTGAATTTTTTCATATATATCTCTTCCATAAACTCGTAATTTCAAAAATATCCAACTCAAACACTAGATCAACAACCATTCATCTTATCTCTCTACTTCATTAAATGTCGTAACCCTAATTTCAGATGTGAATTCCGATGAATATTCAAACTGTTTGAGTAATTCAGAAATCGGTGTTCAGACGATACCTCTTATCAGTTCAGCTAAATTCAGACATAAAATCAGATTTCATCGCTTAAAACTTTAAAAAAAATCAAACCCACCTTAGTAAAAGGAGTGTACTCATAATTAGGGGTGTATAGAAGCGTTTTAAAAGGAAGGGTTTTAGAGCAGCCGATGTAAGCCACTCCTAAAACCCCCAAAACTCAATTCCGACCTCAGTTCATCAGAATTAATCGCAACGTCCGCCTCAATCGATCAAATTATTTCAATTTCCGCCACTTGTAATTCGTAAGCCCTCAAATCCCTTCCTCAACTCTTCAATTTCTACGCTTTATCTATGAATTCTTGATTTACTTACTCCAATAATGGCATAAATTACAGAACTTTGAACCACCAAATGCATCGCCGCCTCGCCATTTCCGCCAAACGTTTTCTCACAAACCCTTCAACTTTTTCACCCACAAATGGGTGTTCAAACAATTCAAACTTTACTAGAAGTGGGTATTCGATATTTAGAGTTTTCATGTTCACTGCAACCCATAATCGACGAAACCATGACCCCGATAATCCGTCTACCTTAATGAAAGAAGATGGTGTAGCTGTCTGTTCACAAATGTGGATTGAAAGTTTTCGAGAATCTGAGAAAACTGTTACCAATTTAACTTCTTATCTTAGGAGATTTGAGTTATGGGTATTGGCTTATCAGAAAGTTTGTGCTGATGAGATGGGTGCTTATATGCCTCGTAGTGCTGTACAAAGATCAGCTCTTGAGGATTTGTTAGCACTTAGGAATGCAGTTCTTGATAATAGATTTAAGTGGGGTGCTAGGTTGGAGTTCTTTATTAAGTCTCCTAAAGATAAGACTGAATACGAGTCTTTGTCTAAGAGAAAGATTAGGGCAATTTTGACTACTACACAGCCGTCTGCTTTTCAGGATAGGATTGTCCAGGAGGTTTTGTTTATGATATTGGAGCCTATTTATGAAGCTCGGTTTTCGCAGAAGTCGTTTGCATTTAGGCCTGGACGGACTGCTCATACGGCTTTGAGGGTTATTAGGAGGAGCTTTGCGGGTTATTTGTGGTATATCAAAGGGGATGTCAGTACTTTATTGGATGGTATGAATGTTGGGATGATCATTAGTGCTTTGATGAGGGATTTGAGAGATAAATCGGTGATTGACTTGGTGAAATCAGCATTAGTCACGCCGGTAATCACGAGCGCACCTGAAGAAAAGAAGAAAACGAAGAGGAAATATCAGAAGAAGAGGGTTTTGGCGGAAGATGAGCCGAAGCCTGATCCGTATTGGTTAGAGTCTTTCTTTGGGTTTGCTCCGGAGGAAGCGGAGAAAAATCCATCTTGGGGGCATTGTGGTATATTAAGTCCCCTTTTGTCTAACATATGTCTTGATGAACTTGATCGTTGGGTCGAGGAAAGATTAAAGAGTTTTATCGACCATCGAAAAATGATGTTATAGGGAATAGTCCAGAAGGGGAGGCTGAACAGGGAAATACATCTTGGCCGGAATTTGTTCCCACCAGTGGGCCCGATAAGACCCGCAAGATTGATTATCTTCGTTTTGGTGGTCATATTTTGATTGGAGTTAGGGGTCCTAGAGCCGATGCGGCTATCTTGAGAAAGCAATTAATTGAGTTTTGCGACCAGAAATATATGCTTAAACTTGACAACGAGAGCCTCCCAATCGAACATATAACAAAAGGAATAATGTTTCTTGATCATGTTTTGTGTCGGAGAGTTGTATATCCTACTCTTCGATATACTGCAACTGGTGGAAAGATTATTAGCGAGAAGGGTGTGGGAACTTTGTTATCAGTTACCGCAAGTCTAAAGCAATGTATTCGACAGTTCAGAAAGTTGGGGTACGTTAAGGGGGACAGAGATCCGGACCCACAACCGTGTTTTAGAATGTTCCATGCCACTCAAGCTCACACAAATGCACAGATGAATAAGTTTTTATCAACAATGGTTGAATGGTATAGATATGCCGACAACCGAAAGAAAATTGTCAACTTTTGCTCGTATATTGTGAGGGGTTCACTTGCAAAATTATATGCTGCAAAATACAAGCTTCGTTCACGAGCAAAGGTGTATAAGATTGGGCATAGAACTCTTGGGCGGCCATTGAAGGAAAAAAAAGGGCAATCACCGGAATATCATAATTTATTGAGAATGGGTCTTGTGGAGTCGATTGAAGGGCTTCAGTATACTCGGATGTCTTTAGTACCTGAGACGGATTATACCCCTTTTCCAAATAACTGGAGGCCTGAGCATGAAAAGGCACTGCTTGAATATATAAGTCTTGAAGATCCAAAAACTCTAGAGGAGAATCGGAGCTGCCTTAAACAAGAAGGTCTTATATCGCCTCAAGATTACATTTCTATGCTTGTTTGGAATTACAAGAGAAATGCGATGGCACCAGGTCAGGATTTGACAACCATTGGTGGTGGGAACGACTCGGAAAGAGAAAAAGAATTGTTGATAGGCACGGGAGATGAGGAAGACAGTGAAGAAAGGTTTGGTACGGTCCAAATGTAAGGTAAGTCCTATATATTGTACGTCTGTAAGCTATTATTTTGCCCTTTTCGCCTTATATCAGAAAGATCTTTTAGTTAGAGAAGGCAAAGTGGTTTCAATTTTACAGCACACAGTAACTTATAATCGACAACTTGAGTAGTCTGCATTATTTCAATATATATACAAATGTCTACTTTCAGCATTATCTTTGTAATTCCTTCAGATATTAATCCTTTTCAATTAAGGCTTCTCACGAATGTTTGAAATTTCAATAGATGAAGAATGCCTCTCAACTCTCTGATTATATGGCATTGGTATAGTCTATTTCATCTTGGGTACCTTTACCGATTCATAAAGCATTTTCTTAATTAAGGTATTGACATAGTTTAGTTCACCCATTAGAAAGCAGGCTCGACTTAATGATATATCCTGAATTTGGCTATTTTGGGTGTAAGTCTCGTTGACCATTGTCGAACTTCATATCTACTTGGTTCAATCCCCTTAATACAGGCATTCGAGTGTGTGTCCGTAATTTTCAGGTCATTACTAATCTCTACGGGAATCTGGTAGCAAAAATCGCTTCTGGTACTTCTGGAGGCACTGGCATCATGCCAGGAGGTACATGCTATTAACTATTCCCTCTGTCCCAAATTGATTGTCCTTTTTTGTCCCAAAATGAAAGACCTTTCGGAACTTTTCCTTCAAATAACTTTGCCCCTAAATGATTTTCTTTTTTCAATTATTTTTCTCATAGTTCATTATATTTTTGCAAAACTAAAATTTTGAAAGTGAAAACTAGAGTATTTATGATTTTTTTTTATTAAAAATCAATATTTTCAAAATGCCTTAAATTCCAAATGGACATTCATTTTGGGACGGAGGGAGTAATAATTTCTCGTTCTATAAAAGTACCTTCATATGGTTTGGAGCCAGAAGCTCTTACTATGTTATGTTTTTATGTGACCCTGTATATATGATCATAGTTGGCATCCCATTGTTTTACTGTTTCTGCTCCTTTTCTTTGGATTTAGAGAGTTGCTTGTGTTTATGTTGATTTCCGGGAATGTTTATGTGTAGCACAGAGATTTACAACCATGCCACTTATCTCTGTGATATGGGGCATTGTCATTACCAGTAGAGTTCAGCTTATACGGCGTGGTCCTCATGGACGTGTCAGAATTAACTTGGATGCCTAGAAGTCCTAGAAAATTGTTGGCAGCTATTCCGATGGTACCCATACTGCTGGCAAATTTGTCCCTTTTCATAGAAAACCTACCTGAGTCAGATTGTATAAATTTAGAAGAAGTTTTCCTGATAAGACTCCTCAGTGGCTAAGCTTCTACAGTTTTGAGAAAAATATCATGAGTATAGTATCTGCGGAGCTGATAAACTACCAGGATTATCTGGGTTTATAATTATTTGGAGGATGAGAATGTTGATATATGCCAAAAAATCTCTCTCTCTCTCTCTCTCTCGTAATTTTTGGGAGTGTGTAAAAAGTGGAATTCATCATAAAACTTCTTACATTAGTTTCAATATAGTTGATATTGTTACAGTTATCCAAGAAACAACCAACTGGAAACCAGAACTTCCTAAATGCTTTATGGATCTCTTAACAACCAGAATACTCCATTTGTCCCTAAATGAATGTCGGAAAAAAAATATTCATATTTGCTGTTGATCAAGAGCAAATTTGAAAAGTTTTTCGACATTCATTTAGGGACGGAGGGAGTAACAGATACCAGGAGGCGGTCCGTTGATAAGGATGAGAAGAAAGTTACTACTTTCAGTAAGATATTCTAAAAGAAAAACTCTGCTACATTATTTTGATAAGAATAATTCAGGTTGATAAGCATTTTTGTTAACACTCTTTGTCAGTGATCTTATGATCGGCAGTTTGTACCCTGTTCGATATTGATGAAGAGATGGCAGCAAGGAAGAAAAGAAGCCAGGTATCACATTTTCTTTTACATGCGTGCACCTGTTCATTAAATTGTCGGCTTGTAATGTCAGAGGCCATCTTTATTTAATGCTGACAGGCGTAGACACTCTAAAAGATGTACACATAGTAATCTTGGTAAGCATTGACTTCTTTCCGTTCCTAATTACAATGGTCATAAGGTAGTAACTATGATGGTAGATATCACCAGGGGCGGACGCAGTGCAATGGGGTGCAAGTGCATCTACTAAATCTCCCTAAAAATTAATTTTTTTAAATATATTTACACATAGTCCGATTCATGTCATGTTAATGTGACAAAATTTTTACGCTGGCTGTCACATGCCTACCGCAACCCTCGCCCTTTATCCTGACTTGGGACAGGCAAGGATAAATGTCGGCTAACATGAATCCTCATATGTTATCGTGAAAAAGAAATAAATAAATAAATAAATAAATTAAATTAAATTAAATTAAATTAAATTAAATTAAAAAAATAAAAATAAATAAAAAATAAAAAATAAAAAATAAATAAAAAAATAAAAATAAAAAAGTAAAAAATAAAAAATAAAAAATAAAAAATCAACCCCCCACATGGATTTTTGCCCTCCACTCCGGCCTCTTCAACACCATACTTTCATCCACTCCAAGTAAATTCATATCATTTTCAATTACTCTAATCCAAGTTTGTTTGGGTCTTCCCCTACCCCTCGTCACATTAATCAGGTAGCTTGCTTAGCTCAGTGGGTAAAATGCAAGGTTTATAACCTTGTGGTTTTGGTTTTGAGTCCCATTGTTGACAATACTTTTTTGTAGTTTAATTTGTGCACCCACTTTGAATAACTTCTGTGTCCATCCACCACCCGACCAGATGTCACTGCCATGGTGAATCTTCACATGGACATGGCAGCAAAGTTGATAAACCAAAGTCGCCAGTTGCCTTTCTATGGAAGTAGATTTAGCATAGTCTCATTTGTCACACCTAATAAAGACAAAGTATCCCTGAGAAACATATCTCTTGTTGAATTCTTAACATAATAGTTTGTTTGATTTTTTTTTTTTTTAAAGAAACTCTTAACAGAATATCAGACTCTTCAGTTTTGCCAAAGTACCTGTGTCCAAAGGATATGACATGGGTGTGAGTGTGGATATGGATGCGACTATTTCACACTAAATTTTGTGTAAAATCTTAAAATTTTGGAGGATCCCGACAATCGGATCCGTATCCATATCATACAATCGTACCCCGTTCGATCATCATAGGTATTTTAGTCATCACGAATATGCTGAGAAGTGGTTCTTGGGATGATTCTTCTTGACTTGTGTAGCTTTCTTGCTGCCAGGAGTTCAACATGAAGTTGAATGATGTAAAAATGTGATCAGAATTGAAGCAGAATCAAAAATTAATTTCGTTCAGAATCCCGAGTCTGCTAAACCCCATTTAATTTGTAATCCTTCTTTCTGATATGGCTCCTTCCGCTTCATAGTACTACTCCTTGTTCATTATTTTGGGCACTTTGTATTTGATTTGCCAATGTTGACGCATCGTTGGAGGAGACCAGATATCCAGGTTTCCCGCTTACGCCAGACTAATCTCGGAGATAGTAGTTTCTTCCATGGTAGTGTCTTCCGGTTCTTCATCACTACAGTACTACCAGTTAAATCGGGGGATGCGTATTTGTTAAGTTTCTGGTTAGTAATGTGTCTGTGTTTTCTTGAATAAGTTTTCTAGGCCATGTACATGACACATTCTGCCAATCCCATTTAAGAAAGATTAATTGCATGTAGTTGGTCATCCAACTACATGCAATATATTCGACATCAATTAATAAATAAATAAATATGAATCGGTATATAAATTCAAATGCTAAATAGAGGATTTTTTTATTGTCCCGCGGAATTCTATAATAAGAGAGATGGGGTCGGTTGCCACATCATCTGCTTAGAATTGCGAACGTACTCCTCTGGCGGGATACTTAACGCGTTAGCTACATCGCTAAATGGGTTGATCGCCCCTTTTCCGTTCTTCTGTACAAATAGGCTATTCTATTTGTACAGATAGATACGACAGAGAGACCCCGTCAATTCCTCTTTTCTTTATCTATTAGTTTTCCGTTCTTATTTTAAGCGCTGAGTAGGGCTTAGGAGTAATCTCCAATATATTCCCTAGTCTTAAAATGATTTTCCTATATTTTTTGTTATTAATACGAACCCTTTGAGTGATAATTTTACGTTAATTTAATTATTTTAATGAAAATCTGAAAAATTGCTACCAATAATATTTATAGTGATTTATTAATAAGTTTCAACTTTTCATAAAACAATTAAATTTATCTAAATTTATTGATTAAAATACATTCGTATTAACATTTTTTGTTATTAATACGAACCCTTTGTGTCTAAATGTATGTGAAATGAAAAAAGATTAGAAATCCAATTTCAATTTATTCATGCAATTAAAAGGACAATACAAAGACAATTATTTAAAATCCCTCCATCACTAGCCAAAATGCCTTGTTCAACTCCACACATTCATCTTCCTATAACAATCCATATTTGCTAATAGACGGCAACAAAAATAAAATCCATCAGCCTTAACTATCCAAGTACCGTCCTTACCCCAAGGCACTAGACCGCACGTATCATATTCCATTGAAATATTGTAAACGTCAAACACAGCTTGTTTTGCTCCCCAATAAAAGTGTGCGAACCACAGAGTTGTGAACGTATTTGAACAAAATTCCCAGTTGTAGTGATCACCGGAATGGAGGATATGCATGCCATGATCTTTCCCGGAATGTAAATGAAATGATATATCTTCCGGAATAGTATTGATGATATGCATCTTCCATGGCATTGTCCAAACACAATCATTTGATGTTGTTAGGTTAACAAGAGAAAATAATAATATGAAGAAACAAATTGACTTGTTTCTCAATGAACCACTCATGTTTCAAATGTAAAATGAGTAGTTAGATCTTGATTCTCACATGATGTTATTTTCTCTCTGTGTTAGGGTTATTTATATGCAACATAAGACAAGTGCAATATTTCAAATCAAAATTAAAAGTCTAGATACAAATTATAAATGGTAAAATTATGTAAACTTAGCCTTTTTCCCACAATTCACCATCACCATACTTCTATGTCTATTTCACTTTTCATTTATTATCAAATTACACTTTTTAATTATAATAACTAAGCTTATTTTATTAATCTGTAAAATTAAGATAATAATCATTGCTAAAATTTACAATCTGATAGGACTACTCCCTCCGTCTCACCAGAAAAGACACAAAATTGACATTGCAGACTATTAAGAAAGTGTAGTGTTGTGAGTATGAAAAGTAAGGTAAAAAAGAGAATGTGTGGTAGAGAACATTAAGTGGATGATTATAGTAAATAATAAGTTGGCTACATGAATAAAGAAGTATTAAAATGTTTTCATATTTGAAGTGTGAATTTTTAAATGGGATATCCAAAATGAAATTTCTTGCCTTTTCGAATAGAACGTAGGGGTTATAAAGCTACTCTAATGTTTGATTTTTTTTTACTCAAATTTTACTTCAAAATCCCCATAAATATTTTTTCCTCAAAATAAAAAATCTTAAAAGTAGGTTTATATTCATAAAATCTTTTTGATATTATAAGATATTCTTTTCCTAAAGAATAGCAAACCAGGGTTTTAGATGTGCAACACGGTTCAATAATACTCCCTATGTCCCATTTCAAGATTCCTACTTTCCTTTTTGTTCTTCTCACTTCAAATTTTCCTTCCATAAATGACAAATTTTGAATATATTTATACCCTTATGATTTAATATATTTACAAAAAAAACATTCATTATACCCTTATAAAGTTAACATATTTATAAAAAAATCAATCATTAACTTACTATTCCTCCCACGCATTCTCTCTCCTATTAAATATTTTTAACTTTTACATTCTCTCTCCTCTAATCTAGGGATGGCCAAAACCGGTCCGGGCCCGGTTCCGGTTCGAAAACCGCCGGTTCTGGTTCGGCGAAATGGTGACCCTTAACCGGCCCGGCCTAACCCCGATTCCGGTTTTCTCCGGTTCCGGGCTTTTTCGGTCCGGTTCTATTGAAAAACAAGGAATTTTCGTCTGGTTCACGGTTCCGGTTTCGGTCCGGTTCACCATTTTTGTGACCCTTAACCGGCCCTTATCCAAACCGGTTCCGGTTATTCCGGTTCCGATTTTCGTGGCGGTTTCGGGCTTTTTCGGTCCGGTTTTCCGATTCCGATTCCGGTTTGGTCATCCCTACTCTAATCTTCTACCCATTTTCAAAAAAACCAATCATTAATTACTATTTCCTATTTCACATTTAACTTTTACATTATCTCTCCTTTATTCTAAATAACACAAACAAAAAAAAAATTTAAGAAGCGTGAAACCCACACCTTGGTGTGGGACGGAGGGAGTAATAAGTACCCTTTTTTATTTTTTTCTAAACAAAGGGGAGTAGGTTTTAATAAGCCTATGTCTTTTAAAAATGTCAGTTTTAGCTTTTAATGTACTATGACTTCATTTTCGAATGATAAAATGTACTATCCAATGACAATAAAATGATACGTAATTTCTTAACTATTTACAATGCAACATAATTTCATTTAAATGGATCGTTAAATTACTTGTATAATGATAAAATTGCACAAATTTACTTTTCTTATTTAGAAATGCAAAATTTATTTTGTGTCAAAATAAAATGAAAAGTGCGACATTAATTAAGGAACCATCCATCCATTTTATTTATTTTTTTCCTTCACCCCCGAGCCCGATGAGATCATCTATAATACAATACACAGCGGTAATAACCACCTCTTAGCTTACCATAAGTGGTGGCTGAGATTTAATCTTGGAATGTTGATCCGATGGCTGAAAATCATCCTCATACCCACGTCTTCCACGGCAGTTACTCTTCTCCAAAAATCCTTTACGTTCTTCAGTCTTCATCCATTCACCCACACCCAGGTATTTCACCTCTCTCTCTCTCTGTTTCTCTCTCTCTCTCAGTTTCTCTCTCTACTTCATCTCTCCGGCGACCCCCTCCCCACCGTTGGAGATCCAGTTGACGTAGGATGTTTTGAGGTTGGAGAAAGGTGCGGCAATTCGATGGAAGGATGAGTTAGGGTTTCGCGGTGGCGGAGAGGCAGATTTGTGCGGCGGAGGGTTGAAAATGGGGGAAGGAACAATTGTTTTGAGGGAGTGCAGGGAGAAAGGGGACGTCACGCAAATCGCCGTACTTCCTTCCCTCGCCGGGAATTCGCCCATTAGTCGAAACCCTAAACGCCTCTGTCCATGTTCCAAAAGCATTTCAATTTCTCACAAATCCGAGAAACATTAGCTGGCATTTTCTCATGAACTGTTGTTTCACAAAGAGGTAATACTTCATTTTTGAAATTGCTGATTTTTTATTTTGAATTTTTTTTGTTGTTGAAAGACAGTTTTTCACCATGTAAATCACTATCGCCTCTTACCCATTTCCCACATTGTTTCCCGACCTCACCCTCGACAGTTTTCCTTATCGTTTCATCTCTCAAATTGCTTTACAATTCTATTGATTATGTACTATTGTTTGTCACAGATTATGAATCCTTTAGGACTTAATTGTTGCACTTATGATTGAATTAAGGGCATAAGATATTAATAATTTTTTAATATATTATTCTTTATTAAATCTCAATTTAAATAATGAGATGTGGCACTAGAACAGGAAAGGAAATTTCAAGTGTTAATTCTTAGATGTTGAATGTCATAATTTTCTCATGTTCCTAAATAATATCTCCTAGAATTTACAGTGAGATTTGCGCCTGATAAAGAAGACAAAAAAAATCAGAAGTTGTTTTGTGGTTGTTAAATTTTTGGTTTCTTACTCTCTAACTTCAGTGTGCTAATCATATATTTAGATTCTCATTTTCTTTATGTAATATATTTTTGACTTATAACAAGAGTTTTTTCGGTTTTCTTTTGGACCTTAACCTGTAGCAATGGCGGCGGATGCGACAGACTATTGCTACCACCACCTGTTGTTGCTGGCTTCTATGGTGCGATTTTGCAAGTCTTCGAGAGATATTAGGAAAGGGTGATCTGATTCTGTTCAAATATTTAAAAATTATTTTTTAGAGTATACATGAAATGAATAGTTAATTGTGTATGCACGATTTTGTATTGGGAAGCAATGTGAGAAACTTCACCCCTTCCTATTTCAGTCAGCCTATCTCTTTCATACTCCCCTTCCCCTCTTAATTGTTCAAATTTATAAAATTCTACAAAAAGAAAATAGTGGTACTATATAATTGAAGTTTCCCTCATAATATTGTTAGGAGGGAGCAATTTATTTTTTGTCATACAAGCCTTCATACAACTTTTTAAACATAGTAGTCTATATTTTTGGTTCACAGCACATGTATAACTGATGTTTTTGGTTTTTGACTTACTTTCAGTTTTTTTGAGCATTCTATGCATAAATTAAGGCCTGAAATTTTGGGGTTCAGATATTACTCCATTGCTACTTGGTTTGATTGGTGACTCCCCTCTACATGTCTCCTTAACCACCTTAGTTTTGTCAGCATTTAGATAGCAGGAAAGTAAATCTTTGATGCACAAATGAGTCACCTATACATATAATCATCTCTACACGATTGAATGTAGCTTTGGATTAAAGATTATTCAAAATATTTAGGCAATTACATGAAAATACGGTTATTGGTGATTTTAAAGTTCGATGGTAGTTTGTTCATCGACAGTGATCTGTTTTTCCTCCTCGCCCACGATACAGATGGCTTCAACCGGTATGTCCAATCCATATAGTTATTGGATATTGATATGTTTGAACATCCCTGATTCGCAATGGAAACTTCTTGGAACAATTTGGTCAGAAATGTGTGTGTGTGTGAGAGAGAGAAAGAGAGAGAGAGAGAGAGAGAGAGAGAGAGAGAATCAGGCAGTAAGTAAGAGAAACCACAAAGATATTGAAAATATGTATGGCATGTTTCAGTTGGGAGGCTGGACAAATACTGGCTAGGAAGTTGATGCTCAGCCTAGCCTGGTGGCGGATTACCAACAAAACAAGCCATTGGTTCTAAACCCACAGTTTCTACACGGTATCAAAAGTATACTTACTGACTCAAGCCTAGACAAGGTACCTGCGGAAATATATATATATAAATATATATATATATATATATTTAGTGTTTGCACCTAATATTATTTGGTTAGCTACGGATAAATGAATAATTGACAAATTGTTTGTTATCATATAGGAATTCATCGCAAAGGCAATAACACTTCCGGGTGAAGGAGAGATCATGGACATGATGGAAGTAGCTGACCCTGATGCTGTTCATGTTGTTCGATCTTTCATTAAAAAGCAACTTGCTTCGGAACTGAAAGAGGAGTTCCTAAACACGGTATTACAAGTTTTAGAATTCCATCCTGATAGTTATTTATTCCTAAATCTTTGGTTAAAGTTCAATGAAATTGATCCAGAAAAAAGTGGGATTATCTTTCTGGGACGGAGGAAGTATTACATTTTCTTTCATGTGGATAAGGCTGATAAGCATGCTCTGTAATCATGCTACAGGTCAAAGCTAACAGGAGCTCTGAGAAGTTCGAGTTTGATCATCCCAATCTGGCGAGGCGGGCCCTTAAGAATCTCGCACTCGGTTTGTTTTGTTCATCAATTTTTCCCCTCTATGGATCATGTTTTTATAGTGTCCTTGGTATTTAAAGTCTGATTTTTTCTTTTTCCTATCACAGCATATGTTGCATCGCTTGAAGATCCCGAGGTCAATGAGATTGCATTGAATGAATATAAAACTGCTACAAATATGACGGATCAGTTCTAGGCCCTGGTAGCCTTAACTCAGAAACCTGGAAAAATCCGTGATGATGCCCTTGCTGACTTCTATAATAAGTGGCAGCATGATTTCCTGGTAGGCTTCTGTCTTTAGGGGTAAAATGGTCCACGACTCTTAGCTATGAAAGCTTGTAGATTATTTACAACTAACATGTTTCACTTACTCCAGGTGGTTAATAAATGGTTTGCCCTTCAATCCTCATCTGACATTCCTGGGAATGTTGAGAATGTTCGGAATCTTCTAAGCCATCCAGCTTTTGACTTGCGCAATCCCAACAAGGTGATTTCCTCTCTCTCTCTCTCTCTCTCTCTCTCTCTCTCTCTCTCTCACACACACACACACACACACACACTACACAAATTCACATATATAAGAATCCTTTCTTTATGTAATGCTCAATTTTGGAACAGGTATATTCGTTGATTGGAGGATTCTGTGGGTCCCCTGTAAATTTCCATGCAAAATATGGGTCAGGCTATAAATTATTGGGAGAACTGGTGGTTCAGCTTGACAAACTAAATCATCAGGTGCTTTTAGAAACAAGTCTCTACATATGTTCGGTCTATCTGACTACTCCTAACTGACTTTATTTCTGCTTTGGCGAATACAGGTGGCCTCAAGGATGGTTTCAGCGTTCTCTAGATGGAAGCGTTATGATGAAACTCGCCAAAGTCTTGCCAAGGTATGACCAATTAATAACTCACGACATATGAATCTTGCTATATTAATTTTTTCTCTGCAGCAGTTGATTATTATAAATGATTCATTCTCTCCAATGCCTTTTGAAGGTCTGAATTCTATCTGAGGTATACCATATCTGTTGTATAGATTTATGTTTTTTTCCTTACAACTCTTGAATTAATGCTGGATAATCATCCTTATTACATCTTAACTTGATATTAAGACACTTTATGAATAGTGATTTTTTTCTATTTGGGTAAAAACTCATTTAGGGAAAAAGTCTTTTTAAAAAGAAAAAAAGACTCTCATTTTGGAACAAGATTTTCTTGAAAATGGACATTCATTTAGGGACGGAGGGAGTATTTTTTGAAACTGCTAGACTAGCCTTAAACATGAATGCACTCACAGATGTTCTTGAGATCACTGACACTGATAATATCACCATTTTAGATATGTAACATAAATTTTAGTAGCCACACAACTTCTCATTGTTTTGGCGTACGATGCCCATTGACTCCACTATCTTAACTATTTTCTGTGGTTTCCACTTATGAAACCTGTCTTTTCGAATGGCAGTGAATGAACGAACACCTAACATTTCTAGGTGGTTTTGTCATTTTTAATTTTCCTTTTATTAATGGAGGCTTTAGCACTGAGTTATGGCTTTGTCTAGCTACTTGATCGCCGATGTGTCAAGACTGGGCCTTGATGGTTAGGTAGTAGTCTATAAGATGTGGAAGGCAATCAAAGTAAAAAAAAAAAAGCTTTGAAATGGTTCATTTTCCTATTGCTTTATTACTAACGTAAAAGTTATATAATGAGCAAAATAACTTCCTGCATATAAGTCCACTACTCTTGAATTTGATTCCTGTTCTTACTTATTTTTTCTGGAAAATCCTTCTTTCCCTCTCACTCTATGTCTATATCCAAAATCCCTGGTAATTCCATTTTCGTTTATCTTCATATAATCATTCTTCTGTTTTTTCTTTCCAATTTATCTCTAAATACTTCTCCTTCAATTGCCTCAATTTGTCCAACATTATCCTAATCACCGAATTAAGAAGAGCAAGTGTTATAAAATCCACTTTCTTTCTAATACTGGGTCTCTCTCTTCGAATCACGTTCTGTATGTTGTTGAACCCATCCTCAAAAAAAATTGGAGAATGGAAGTAGTTTATGTGCCTATCTCTCTTCCTTCTATGTTTCCTTTCTTGCTGGACATAATTCTTTTTGCGGATTGTAACCGTAGTATGGGTTTCTGATTTGGGTAATCCTCTAAAAACCAACTGTTGGAATGGTATTCTCAAATTTAGTAGGTTACAAGTAATGATTGCAGCCTTGCATATAAATATATACTCCGTACTACCTCCGTCCCAAATTGAATGACCAATTTAATTCCAAAATGCCTATTTATCCCAAAATGAATAACAACTTTTTCTTCAAAAAACTTTCTCCCTATATGATTTATTTTCAATTTTTTCTTCGTTCATTTCATTTTCGCAAAACCAAAAGTTCGAAAGTGAATAGCAAAGTTTGTGATTTTTTTTCTATTAAAAATCAACCTTTTTAAAATGATCTTTTAATCTATAGTCTTAAGAGTTTTTTGTTTGTAATGTTGCTCTCCATGCTTTGTAGAATCACCACGTCTTTGTCACTATAAAGGGGTATGTTCTATTTATTGTGATGAGAGACACTATAATTCTTCAAGTGAATATGATAGTGAATGGGCTTTGTAGTTTTGAAGAAATGGATGGAAAGGTCTGTAAAGATGCTCATGTAGAAAATTGTTGCCAAAGTAATGGTTGTGATGATTTGCCGCAGTTTGATCCAACCGAACTTCCTCCGCTCCATCATTTTTGAAGAAGTGTTCTTGATAATGTTTGTCACAGATTTTATGAACTGGGAGGTTGATTTGGAAGGTGGGTCTTTAGGCATATTTGTGGAGAGTAATGAAGGCTGGCACAAACAGAGGAGGGTATATAGATATAGAAAATCTTTTGTGGGGTTTTAGGTTATGTTTGATCTTATAAAGGCTTTTGTTATTGATTAATGAATCTTTCAAAATGTCTGTTTTGGGGTTTGCCAAGTACATGACTTCAAGCTTTTGATTAGTGTGTGTTTCTGGTGTTGTGTGTGTATTAGTGGAATTTGGAACCACTACTGATGTCAGTCACAACAAAGGTCATGTCCCATATCCTATGTCCTTAGTCTTGCGGTTGAGATCAAAAGTTAACTATTGGGTCCCACATGTAATCTATTATATCTGTATCGCTCTACTTCTTCAAGCTCGATTTGGATAAATATAGGTTGTTGCCAGTGGCAAAGCCACCCTATGACTAAGGGGCCGGTCGACCCCCTTAATTTTGAAGTTGTGTCATTTTACCCCTTTTAAATTTAGAAAAATGATATTTTTATCATTAAAAATATTAATTTTACGGTATTCACCCTCTTAAATTTATGAAAAAATAACACTTTGTTGTAATTTCGACCCCCTTCCACCAAATTTCTGGCTTCGTTGTTGCAGCTGTTATGTTCCCTATTTGTATTGGTGTGGGTGTGGGAGTGGGTGTGTCAGAATGTGAGTTAAATACACATTTCATCCCCAATCTATGCAACTTTTTTCCTTTTGGTCACTAACCTATTAATTTTTTTGATTTAGTCCTCAACGTATGCATTTGTGGGATAATATAGTCCTTCCGTCTACTTAGATACATAGATGGAACATGTCACATTTTGAAAATTTTTATTGATTCTTTTCTCTTTTTCATTTTTTCCTAATTCCACCTATTTCTTCTTTTAACCTCCCCCCCCCCACACCATTTTCTTAATTTATTTTTTTATTTAATTGACCTAGATCATTTTGAGACTAGGACTTTGTTGTTGTTGTCGTTATAGTTGGAAATTTTGATAATTTTTAGTTTTTAGTAGTTAGTTGATATTTTTTTTTCTTTTTGCTCCGGAGGTTTTTGGTTATGAGTGTTGACTTCCATTGGTTTCTTGCAGGCACTGATAATACAATCAGGTTCAATAGTATAAAATGCTTGGATTGAAGGAGACGTATAAAAGCAAGTGAGTGAAAAATTCGGTACAATGCAATGATAGACATATTGGAAGAAGTATGTTGGGAATTCAATGGGTTGATTTGCATATTTGCTAAAATATCATATTGTTGCATTATCTTTTTTTTTTTTACTTCACTAATTTTTTGTACTGACCCGTGCCATTGGCACGGGCACACGAATAATAGTCATTATTTATTATGGGAATAAAAGGGTACAACTAATATGAAAAAAATTACAAATAAATGTATGAAGTTTGAGGGCATTCACAGAAAGGCATTTGATGTTTCGAATTTGGCGATTAGGGTCTGAAGTAACAAAATGTCGACAATTAAGGGCTTTTTGATGAAATCGTTAAAAATTTCAGTTAAGTCATCACGTGTCGAGCGCGTGCAACTTATATGAGGTTACTTTGGTCATTTCATATGGGCATAACCCCAAAATAATAAAATAAAATAAAATTATTTTTCAGACCCTTAATTGTAACTGTTCTAAGTTTGAACCCCAATTTGAGAATTTCCTAAGTTAGGGCGCTAATTTTAAATTTTGTCTAAGTTTGGACCCTATTTATTGTATTTGCTAAAAATATTTGAGTGATTATACATTAAACATCAAGAATTAAAATAAAAGAAAACTTGAAAGGTATATTACCATCCACTATTTTTTTTAATAAAAATGACACAATCATCCTTTGACATTTTAATTAGTTAATGAAATATTTTACATATATGTTATATTCATTAAAAGTTTTACTTAACCTCTACATTTTCTAATTGAAAATTATAATAAGACTATTTTCCCTCAAAATATGTGTCTTATTTGTCAAAATCTTACAAAAAATGCATTTTTTTAATATAAAAAAATGTGTTTTGTTTTACCCTCTAGTATCAGTGTTAGTGTAAAAAATGCTAGTGTAAAGAGTGTCGGTGTATGTATTATTAAGTATCAGTGTAAAAACGTGTCAGTGTTAGTGTAACAAAATGTCAGTGTAAAAAGTAACAATGCATGTCTTATTAAGTGTTAGTGTAAAAAGTGCAGTGTTAATGTAAGAAAGTGTCAGTATTAGTATAAAAAATTGTCAGTGTAAAAAGTGTCAGTGCATGTATTATTAAATGTCATTGTAAAAATGATTTTTTCTTAACATTATAAAAAAACTAGTTTTTTATAATACCAATTTATCTTATTTTATTCTAGACTACCCAAACCTTTTTTAGACTACATTTTATATATGTTAACTAATATTATTAATAGTAATAATTAACATATATAATAACTATTATAGTTAATTAATACAATTAATATTAATAGTAACTATTATAGTTAACTAATACAATTAATAGTAATGGTAACATATACTCCCTCCGTCCCACCCCAAATGTCTCAAAATGGGTTCGGCGCGAGAATTAAGAAAAGTGATGTAGGAAAAAGGAAAAAGTTTAAATGTTGTGAGTATGAAAAAATAAATAGGAGAGAGAATGAGTGGGAGGAATAGTTAGGAGAGAGAATATTGTGAGTGTAAAAGTAAAGTATGAGAGAGAATGAGTGAGTGAAATAGTAATAACAACTTTTCTTTTTTGGGTAGAGACATTTTAAATGAGACACCCAAAATGGAAAGTTGAGACATTAGGGGCGGGACGGAGGGAGTATAATAATTATTATAGTTAATTAATACAATTAATAGTAATCGTAAGGCTCCGTTTGTTTGGGGGAAAACATTTTTCGAAAAATATTTTTCCCATTTTTCGGTGTTTGGTAAACACCGGAAAATGAAATCAACGAAAAACATTTTTCGGGTCAATGAAAAATGAGCTTGATTTCTAAGTAAAATGACTTTCTTATCTCTACCTAAGGAAGTTGTTTTTCGGAAAATATTTTCCTCATTTTCCTTTGTTTGTATTGATTTTGCCTTTTGAAGGTTACTTTAATGAAACCACCAAACATCGAAAAATATTTTTTTAAGATTTACCAAACAAATGAAAACATTTTTCGAAAAACATTTTCATTTTCTAGAAAATATTTTTCAAGAAATCATTTTTCGGAGATTATTTTCCGTGAAACAAACGGAGTCTAACTTATATAGTAATAGTTAACTAATATTATTAATAGTTAACTAATATTATTAATAGTAATAGTTAACCTAAATAATAACTATTATTATTAACTAATATTATTATCTAATAAGGAGGATATCAAAAGTAATATAAAATTTGGGATATTGATAATTCTCCATAATCAAGTTTCTATTATCTAGACATGTTTACATGGCAAATCTATAGCTCTCCTCACCGACTTTAATGAGTATATATATACTAGATTTTATCAAAAATCTCTTAATTACATTTACCGGCATTTTGTTACTTAGGCTCCGTTTGTTTGGAGGAAAATGTTTTCAGGAAAACATTTTCCTCATTTTTCGGTGTTTGTTTCGCACCAGAAAATGGAGAAAACTTCATTTTTATCTTATTTTCCGGAAAACATTTTCATTTTTTGAAAAACATTTTGTCGGAAATCATTTTCCGGAAAATGTTTTACGTTAAACAAACGGAGCCTTACTTTAAATCTTTAATCACCAAATTTGAAATTACTGCAAACGCCCGAAAACTTAATTGGCCGATTTTCTAGCAATTTTGTCAAAAGCTCTTGATTGGCCGAATAACGTCATCCCGTTCTACTCTTCAGTTGGCCGAATAACGTCATCCCGCTCTTAACATCTCTGTTCCTTCGCCCAGAAGTCCCCAAACCTCAAATTTTACACATCTCCATCTCCATCTCCACACCCTTTCAGTTTCAGGTTCCTCTCTCTCTCTCTCTCTCTGTTCATTCTCTCTCTATAATTATATATATATATATATGTAAATCTGTATCTATTTCTTTGGTATCTTCTCATATTGATCGAAATTCGCAAATTTGTTGTAAAGATCGTTGATTTTATACTGTTTTGATTTAGAACTGAGATCGAATTTGATTCTGTATAGGCATTTTTGTCTCCGTCAGCTGTGTGGTGATTAGATCGTTGATTTTGATTAGGAGTTCGTTTTACTCGAAAAGGTACGGCTAGAGATCTTATTTGTGCCGAAATTTTACAATTGAAACCCTAATTATACCTGTTTGAACTCGTTGAATGTTAAAAACGGGTTCATTTGTTGTTTTCGTTTTAATTCTAGGGATGTGGTTTTGATTTGTGGTTTTTGTTGTTAAGCAGCTAGTTTAGGTGATTTCTGTTTTGGGAACTACAGTAGTCTTATTTGAAGAATAGGCACGATGTTGTCCTTCGAAATGAATGACCGGAAAAGTAAGTGATACAAGTCTTGCTCATTTATTTATTTTGTGAGGTCATAGTCTTTACTTATGGGTTATGTGGAGAGAATATGTAGTTTGTTTTGCATTCAGTCCTTTTTTCCTTTGTCCGTGTACATTTCGTTCAATGATCACAGAAATGAATGAGATTACCTGAATTTCTGATAGATACATTTTTTTTGTATAATTCACATATGCTTAGTATGTTTGCGAATTTATGTGTACCATGTTGTATGTATTCTAGGATCTTCTGAATTTGTTTACCAAGAAATGGATTTATCAAGGTTGAATATCTTCCTAATTTGGGGAGTGTATTGAAATATGAGGCGCCTTGCAAGTCTCTTTTTTAGAAACCTGAAAAGCATGTGTCACTAACATTAGGAGGGTATTTAATTATGTAGGGGGTGGGAGTGGGGAGAAGAGAGGGGGATTTCATCATAACTAGAAACATCCGCACACACTAGATCTCCTGAGTTTTATATGCACTTATTTGCAAAGCTATTCTAGGAACTGTTTTCCGTAAAATTCTTTGGAATTACCCAAGAAGTGTGCGCATAAGACTTAATGAGATTCAGTTAGTATCTCCAGTTACTATTCTTGTAAATCGTGATGTTCTAAAATGGGTACTTGTAATCATTCATGTAGTTTTGTCAAAAAAAAATAAATAATTAATTAATAAATCAATATGGAAATCCTAAAATTGCTATAAAAATATAGTAACAACTAACAACTAGATAGCTCTTTGAACATCGCTTGGTTGTTGTTTTTGGGCTTACTATTTTGGAAAATGAATCCTTATAACCTTAGATGATGAATTTCTTTCCTAACAACATTACCCCAGTGCTACATACACTCCCACCTATAGTGTAGTAATGGAGGGGCAGTCTTGCCCCTATATTAAAGCACAAAGAGGTTGTTTCCGGATGACTTACGATGAAAATTGCATCGAAAATTGCATAGACTGACTGTTGCTTCATAACAAAGAAGCACAGAACAGATCAGTGAACCATTTTGCTTTATTCCATCATATTCACAAGCCAAAATATAGTGAGTCTTTGGCTCCATCGGAAAGAGTCAAATAGTGCATTGGGATAAAAAGAAAACTTTTTTCACAGTTGAAATGTATGCATGTGCCTTAAGTTTATGATCAACTCACATTCAATGTTGTGCCACCTAAGTTAAAATTCAAATAAATGAGCAGTGCGCTGATAATGATTTACGTTTGTTTTCTAAGAACATAGAAAGCATGCATTCAACCCTTTTTATACCAAGTCCATTTTTGGCATTTAATATATTCCAGTTTTACATATTATCCCTTCGTGCATATGACATGTCGTGTCCTCCATCCATTTTTCCAACCATCTTGTTTCCTCGGGAATTGTTCGTGCACGCATATAAATTGAGGAATGTTCTACAACTCTATTGTCGCAAGCATTATGCATTAGAATGCCATCGTGATCGTATGCGCTAGTCGTCTTGTCTCCTAGTCAGTTATAGAAAACCACATGAGCTTAAGGTGTTGTAACAGAAGTCATAATGGGATTACAGGGCCAAATGAATGTAACTTGGATTAAATGTAGGTATCAGAAAGTTACATGTTCTTGACTTAGGACTTAGGAGGGTATAAGATGAAGCCAGGATGTTATATGGTATTCCTTCGTCGCAAAGTGGGTGTCAGGATTCTCAAAGGCATGGAATTGAAGGAATCTCCTGTTTTCTTGCATATTTCAGCAATAGCCTGTTGCATTATCGCCTTTTTAAGATGCTTCTGTTGAAGAAATTTGGCATTTTTCTCACATTTCAAGCAATAGCTTTGCTACTATTTACATATTTTGATGCCAATAATGTCTAAAACGAAAAGTTTTATGCGTAGTAGTTAAAGCTTTTTTGAATCTAGACAGAAGTCTTTGAGCTATCTCATTCACAATTTTTTACCGATTTCCAGGGAAGAAAAATGAGTTCCTTCCATAAGTTGGCAAAAGCCAATATTCAAAATGTGGTACGAATTCAGTCCAAATATAGAAAGAAATCGTTTGTGATGGATTATTAAGGAAGAACTTGCTCAATTTGGACTGAGGGAACTAGGTTTCGTGGTTCTGAGGAGCGAGTTGATTTCCGTTGCACCACCTATAGTTCAGGGGGGTGTCAATGTGTAAGGAGCTGATAGTGTTAGTTGAGAGTATGATTTGGTTGATGAGGTATGAGATACCTTTAGCATTGAGGCCCTTGCATATTCAACTCTATATTATTATTTTTTAATAGAAAACAAATGTAAATCACACTGTGTTCTCTTATTAAAACTACTGATACCTACTGAAGCTTTAGGAACATAGTTTGTGCCATTGATAACAGGCTGACTGGGGGAAAGACCGAAAGAAATGCTTAATTAGTGTTGATAATTGATTCAGAATATAGCAAAATGGTGTAAAATATAAATACCGTGGAACGTGAATCAGTGAAGAAAAAAATGAAAACTCGAGGAATCGATGGTCTTCTTCTGTCCGGGATAAAGGTGACTTATTTGAAGCCAGTTTTGGAGGGCTGATTGATGAACTATTGGATATAGAACTCAAATGGAGATGAAGTGTGCTGAGAGGTTTTGACTTGGTGAAGGTGTGATGAGTAGTAGCATGGTGATGACTTATCCTAATGTAGCAAGACTGGGTTTAGGTTTCAGCCGGGGAGTATATCTGAGAATATGATTATAAACTAAACCTAAGCGAATTAGATAATGACCATGGTTTTGGGGATGACAAGTTTAGGTTCTTGACCTAGTAGATTTCGTCTGGAAATTGTGGGGAAGCGGTTTATGATCTCCAGTGAGCTCTACCTCTAATGGTATTCCCTTTTCTTTTCTTCGGAGAATTTGGGGCTCAAATTCTGTCAAGCACAACATTATGGAGAAAATATTATCTTGTTGAAGACATCTCCTTAGCCTATTATAGGTGCCCCCAATAGTGTAGCCTTCAAAGCATAATCAGATCGAGGCAATCCATGTCCTCCTCACCATTAATAATTATAATAATAATAATAACAACAACAACAACAACAAAAATAATAATTATTATAATGATAATAATAATAATAATAATAATAATAATAATAAAAAAAAAATCCAATAAACCAGTTTATGATTAGATGTTGAAATTGGTCTTTGTAAAACTCATTTAGAACATTACTAAAATCAAGTGCAGTCTGCTTGAATGGAGTTGGTTGTACTATGGCTGTACTATGATGATCTTACTCACCTCTGAAAATCCTTGAATTCTCTTGATCATCATTCCCTAAAACTTCAAATCACAAATAACAGAGAATAAAGCACATTGATCTTATTGAAAACTTAAAAGGATATGATGACAATATGTAGCCTCTAACTTCTTGAAACTCCATTAAATGTTGGATTCCTAACTAGATACTGCACGTTAAAACATGTCCTGGAAAATTGTGCTCATAAATGACCTAATATCAACGATGCGCTTAGTAACTGTCAGTAATATGGCCAGTCGCATAAACTTAAGTTACTGAAATAACCCTTATCCTAAAGTATTAAGTACGTAAAGACAATATAAACAAGACTCTGACTGAGTTGAGCTCGCAATGGCATCCCACATTAAGGGATGGGCATTAGATGTATGTTCCACATCTTTGGTAAACCTGCACAGCTTTTCTCCCATCTGGTTCTATCAGGTGGTTTCTAGATTGCACTTCCATCCGTATTCACTTCACAGCCAAGAAACACAGATACGGACACACACTCTCTCTTGTACAGATGATATTGGAATTCTCCTGTGTTTTTCCCAGAAGCTTTTATAATGGGGGTAACTTTTCATAAGCAAAGTTGGCATTAGCCAGCTTCATTAACTCCTATACTTTTTAACTTGATTTAACAAATTATAGAAGAACAATTGCACGAGGTGCCCACCATTGAACTCGCGTCAAAATTTATGTCTCTAAACATTTGCATTTGTTTTATGAAACAGAGATCGGGCTAGGATTGACAGGTTTTGGTGTCTTCTTCTCCTTTTTGGGGATAATTTTCTTCTTCGACAAGGGTCTAATTGCCATGGGAAATGTAAGCAAGAGTTTACTATCATGATCCAATGTTTGAGTTTTAGGTTCTCCCTTGATTAACTTTTTTTTTCTCTCTGCCTAACTTTTGGTTATTTCCATGTCATACTGAATCAGATCCTATTCCTCTCAGGGGTGATGTTGACCATCGGCCTTAAATCCTCCATTCAGTTCTTCATGAAACGTAGCAATTTCAAGGTTGCACTTGCCTTGCGAGTCTCTGCCCCATTACTCTCTTTTACAAACGTATCTCACTGAATGCTTGTTTTCCGGTACCTGTGCAGGGGACAGTTTCTTTTGGTGTTGGTTTCTTCTTGGTTGTCATTGGGTGGCCTATACTGGGTATGATTGTGGAGGCATACGGATTTGTAGTACTCTTCAGGTTTGTTGGATATTCTCCTCATGACGTGATGATTTTATTTCATGTATTCTACTCCCTCCGTCCCTAAAAGAATGTCCAAAATTTTAAAACTTTTGTCCCAAAATGGAAGTCCAAATTTTGGGAGTTTCTAAATCCTCCCGCATCAACAAGTTTTAATTCACACTTAGACTTGCATGCAATATGGAGAGATCATTAATGGTTTTTATGTACTTACGTTACAAAAAAATGCTTAAGCTTACCATTTTTGCAAATGTCCCTCAGTGAATTACTGAATTTTGGACCTTAATTTAGGGGCGGAGGGAGTACTACTTATTCATGATTACTGATGGGATATGTTTTGCAGTGGCTTCTGGCCAACATTGGCAGTTTTCTTACAGAAGATACCTATCCTTGGTTGGGTTTTCCAACAGCCTGCTGTTAGATCGGTATGTTAATTTGTGCTTTCAGATTCTTTTCGAGGTTCTTACTAAATTCTACTGAAACTGTAGGTAAAGTACTTGCTCTGTCCATGACTAAGAAATTAAGTGCATTTGCAGATCATATTCTTGTATTACCCTCACCTTAAGACCAAATTGCACTAGGAGTGTCCTTCTATTTCCTTTCATGTTATACTCCGTATTTGGGTTATATTGGTATATCTATTGGCTCAAGTCATGAACCTTTGTGCGTCACTACTTCTTCCAAATGCGGCCTTAATTTGGGATGATTAAAGATTTATCTTTTGGTCCATGATGTAGCTGATATTCTTCTCTAAGTCTTTCTTTCTAATCAGGGTGAATATATGCATGATTTTAAGAACAGGACAAGCACTATTTAGTATGTATTGTTATTTTAGTAGTTGCTTTTAACTAGATTTCCTTGGCGTCACGTTTTTTCGTGGGTATATGCTTTATCTTCAACAAACATAGTAGAGATGCGTGTTTGGTGGATTGGCAAAGTCAAGACAGGAGAGTCGAATAAAAAGACATGGAGATAGAAGCTTCCTAGTCCAACCATTCTTGCCAATTTCATACTCCCTCATTCCTAAAAAGATATTCCCACTTTTTGGAGGTAGATTTAATTGGACTTTGACCAATAATTTATGTTAATTTATTAATCTTAATGAAAATCTAAAAAAGATTGTTGGTTTACTTTTAATGATGTATCATTGACAAGTGTTCGAATGTCATTTGGATAATTAGTTTTTTCCTTAAACTTTTAGTCAAAGTTCAATCAAATTAAACATTATAAAAGTTGGACTATCTTTATGGCAATGGAGGGAGTATATTTTTTTTGAAAAATGTGGTTATCCCTTTTGATCAAACAAAACCAAAATATTGGACTAAGCCATTTAACTTTGATACAAATACATCTCAGGAATAAATAAATGGGAATTTTTAGAGTCAATAATGTGTTTCTCTTCATGAACATTGTTCAGGACATTCTATCAGTTTGAAGTAGCGTGTACCAATCTCTCTCCGACATGTTGTAGTAGGATACTCCCTCCATCCCACAATAAGAGTCGCACGCAGTTGACGACGTATCAAACTATTTTTTAGAATGCTCTTATTTGTTTGTACATTGCTTGCACTATGTTTATTTCCTTACTTAGAAATGTGGCCATATTTTCGATGGACCAAAAAGGAAAGCACAATGGGGGGGGGGGCGCATTCGTGGGAAGCATGTTTTGGGTGTTAAAATAACGAGTTTATGATCGTAGAGCTATTAGAATGTCATTCATTGATCAGTAATGCAAGATTTTTTTAGCGGAAATTGTTTGTTTTCAACAGTTCTTGGATCGTTATCGTGGAAGAAGGGTGCCTGTATAGCTTAATTCCAAGAACTTGAGAAAGTTATTCGGACATTGTAAGACTGTTTGGTAAATGACTTCAAACAATGGTTTGGGTTTCAAGTAGAATTTTGACACACTTGGTACTCTGTTGTTGAATCAGAAATTATTCTTTTATTTGGAAATGGTGTATAATGTCTGATTGTAATTGGATTTTTCTTCAGCAGTTTAGAATTTTTACTTAGTTTTAGTTACTTTAGAAATGCAGGAAATGTAATACTCTCTTCATTTGATTTTTGATGGTTAATATTTGATTTTTTACGGTCGTAAATTTTTATTAAATATTAATGTCATTCTAATCAAGCTTAATAATTTATAAAATATTAAAGATTTATGAATTATGAGTTGGTCTTATAAAAAACTAGTTTTTTCTGTCACTTAGAAAAAACGTGTTTTGTTTTTTTCGTTTGTGCCAGTGTCAGTTTAATAAAATGCCAGTATGACAAAGTGCCAGTGCATGTGTAACAAAGTGTCAGTGTAAAAAGTGTCGATCAGGTTTAACAAAGTGCCAGTGTAAACAAAGTGCCAGTGCATGTGTAACAAAGTGTCAGTGTAAAAAGTGTCAGTGCCAATTTAACAAAGTGCCAGTATAAAAAAATGTCAGTGCATGTATATTAAGTGTCTGTTTATAAACTAACACTGGCACTTGGTTACACTAACACTGGCACTTTGTTACACTAACACTGGCACTTTGTTAAACTAACACCGGCACTTGTTTTACACTAACACCGACACTTTGATACACTAACACTTCACTTTATTACACTAACACTCCGCACTTTTTACACCGACACTGGCACTTTGTTACACATGCATGCACCGCACCGAGTTTCTGGACAAAGAGAGCTTTTAATTGGCGTTTTTTTAGACGTGCACTGGTACATTTTTACCATAATTCTGGCAATTATTATTATTATTTTTTTTTTTTTAGAACATGGGGCTGCTGAGTTTCGCTCGTGAAAAGGGCTGAAGCAAAGTGAGCACCAGAACACAATGGTAATTGGCAAGCAATTATGAACATGAACACCAAAGAAGATGATGTCAAGGGCGGAACCAATTCTGCTTCTAATCTTAATACCCTCGATTCCAGAATCAATCAAACCCTCCGAAATGTTCAAGGGTAATTTTTTCACCACATCAGATCCAACACTTCTGCTTTTTACTCACATTTCTAGAAATCTCAATTTAATTACCAATTTTTTTTGTTTCAAATTGAGAAGTCTTGAATCAAATTTAGAGTGGGGCGTGGATTCAAAGAAGAACTTGGGGCGGCGGAATGGGAGAAAGAAGTTGGGCGCCGCAAGGGAGGGGAAGAGTCGACGTCTTCTAAAAACACGTTTTTTTCTAAGCTTGAAAAAAACGCGTTTTTTGTGAGATTTTGGCATGAATTATTATATTTAAAATTTTATTAAAATGACTAAATTGATTTTAATATAGATGAAAAAAAAAATCCATTGCAGGCTCTTTAGTTTATTCATTCCGACCGTACAGTTAGTCAGTTAGACCAAGTCCAATAATCCAACCATCAAAAAATATTCAACTATCCTAATATTACGACACCTCAACTTCTCTCTCCATCCACTTAATCATTCAACTACTTTCTCAACTACATCCCCCACAATAAGCTAGTTTAGTTTAAAATTCAACTCATCCCAACTCATCATTCTATACCCCACCACTTTTTATTTTATTTACAATATTTAATTTTATAATTAAAAAAATAATAAAAATAATGATAATTTATTATTAAAAAATAAATTATTAATATTTTTATTTATAAATTCGAGATTTATTTTTAATTTTTTTTAATTCACACTTAATTAATTTTTTTAACACCTACAAATTATTAATTTATATTGAAAAAATAGTGTTTTTTTTTTGTGTCCAAATCAAATGAAACAAGACTCTATTTGTAGATAAAAAAAAATTAAGAATTTTGGTGTAAAAAAATTTTTTTTTTTGATATAAGATAATTGCCTTTGAAAAATTCGGAGGATTTAAACTAAAAAAAAAAAAATCAGTATCCAATCAAAGCGTGACAAGTGGCGCCCTATTTAAAAAAAAAAAAAAAAACCCAACCCTTTCAGCTTAACGCGTCTCTTCCGCGGTTGAGTTACACTCTCCTTCTCCTACTAATAGGATCGAGACACGTGGCAGTCTGGGCCCCACTTTTTTATTCAACCGGTTGAAATTTCTCAACTTACCCCCTTCAACTACCCCCCATTCAACTCCTTATTGCCCCTACTCAACCAATTTAATCCCTCTCAACTCCCTCCTTCAACTATCTATTGTACATGGCCTTAGACTGTATTATACTAGCCAAAAAAAAATATGTTGCAGCTCCACAGAAGAGACCAAATCCTTTAGAAAAGTAATACGAGTAGTACTCTCGATCTCGAGAGAGAAAAGATCTTTGGAAATTACCCTAAATCCTTCCCCACAAGTCAAAAAATCAATTAACACAATGATTTTGGAATTTAATCACCTATTACGGGCAATAAAATCAAAATTCCACCTATCCCATTTCTAGTTTAAAGACACGCGTGTTATAAAGAGACAACCTGTCACATGCTCTCTTTCTTCCCTCGTTTTTCTTTTTTCCCCCTAAAAACATTAAAATGAAATATCTTAATATTCAAAAGTTAAAAAAAAAATCTGATAGCGCCGTTGTGTTCGTATCGTTAAAACAAAACAAACTAGTATTATCAAAATATAACCTGAATCAAATTTGAGAAGTTCACAATTGTTTCAAGTTAACAGTTGTTTTTCACAATTGTTCAAAGAACAACTAAAAGAAGTTCACAATTGATTTATGATGTGATTATGAAAAATGGATTTGGTCCTGAACAGTAAATTAGCCCAATATGGCGAAATGGGCCAAATATGTTTAGTTCGTGTATTGAAAGTAGGACCAATGTGATGGGGCGACTTGTGTGATAAGGTAACATAAGTAAACCGGCGTGTGAGAGTAAAGGAAAGCGAGATACGTACCTTGGATATTAACAGTTCAATGCGATATGGCCAAAAGGCGAGAATCTTGCCTCTGAGAAGGTTAGGATTGGCGGCAATCTGAGTATTGCCGCCTCTCCTTTGATTGTCGCCTGGCGACTTACGTAAATGATGATTTGAAATGATGGTCAGACTGTCATCTGGACCCACCATAATCGTCAATATTGAGTGATATGACAGGGTGAACAGTGTTTTTCCACTAACTTTGGGGGTGGTTGGCACCCCTTGTTGATGATCGACAAGTGTCCCACCATGTGCAAGACACATGGTGCATGGGAGTATAAAAGAAAACCCTAAAAGCATTATTATGTAAGTTCTCTTGTTATCTCTCTTAAGCTTTCTCTCTCTAAAAACTCCATTGTTATTACCTTGTTTCGTGATCAGTAATCTTACTCTCACGCCGGAGAGGGTAACGCCGGAGACACCCCCCGTCTAGTTGACGTTTGTGCATGTGTAGGAGACCATTCGAAGAAACAGCCAAGGTATCCCATTTTTCGTGTTCGGAGGTCCTGTGCAACCAGTTTGGCTTGGTAGCATCATTTGGTTCCGTTGCCGGGACCGTTTTCTTCTTCTTTGTTTGGTCCGGTAAAGTTTGTGGTTGTTCTTGGTTCGTTGGAGGGTGTTTGTTGTTCTTGTTTTGGTGTTTGTAAACCCATAAAACCCTACTGTCCAGTTGCTGTCAGTGTGTTTCTTGTTTCTGTAAGCTTTGTCCTAGTTCATATACCTGTTGTAAACCCAGAAAGGCTGTGAAATGGGTCAGATAAAGGAGTTCCTTCAAAAGCCGCCTAGAATTCGACACCGGCAACACCTAACCCGAAGGATACCCGGCATGAACAGATCGTGGTCCGGAAGGGAGGGCGAGGTGCACTCACGCAGACCGAATCGACAATCAAAGGGAGGAGCGAATCCAAGGTGTGAGTTGATAAGGCAAAGGCGAGAGCCGAAGAGCGTGATCTCGCCCACTCGAATAATGATGATGTAAGGGCGGAGTGCAGATCGAGATGGTCGATAATGAGTTGTTGTTGCAGATTCTCGCAAACAACAAAGAGGTCGAGATAGATGAGGCGAGGCCTTCTCGTGATCCCGCCCGATGTGTTAGTAAGAGGCAAGCCTGGAAAGTGCCCGACGCGGGTGGAAAACGCGGCGGTAAGACGGAGTGTGGCAGCAGGGAGCCAAGGCGAGCGAGGGATATGCCACCGCCCAAAGAGAAGGCCAGGGAGCCTAGGCGAGAAGCTGCCAATGCCAGATCAGAGGGAGCCGTTATGAAGAGAAAGCATCAAGAGTTTGATGAGGGGGGAAAAAGGAAGAAAGTTTATCACAAGTCTGGCAACTCGTGAGAAGAGTCCTACTATTATGAATATAAAAGTGATGAGTTAGATAGTGGATCGACTATGGACAAGTCTTATCGGCCCAGCCGTTCTAAGTATTCGGATGAAAAGGTCGTATAGAGGCGAAAGGTCGCATCATTCGCGGCATTCTGAGAGGCCGCACCGCGAAGAAAGGTCGCCACGCGATAGAGACCGCAGGCGACATGAAAGGAGGGATAAAGATAATGAAAGGAAAGAGTTGAGAAGGCCGCCGAAGCTGAGAAAGCCGCAGAGGTTGTGAAAGCCGCCGAGGTTGAAAAGGCTAAAAAAGAAGAGGATGATAAGTGGAAGATTGAGATGGCTGAAATGGCTAAGAAAATTAAGGAGCTAGAGGCGGGAACCAAGACGGAGGAAGAGAAGGATTCTTATTTGGCCCCATTTGTGAAGAGTATTCAAAGTGTTGACCCATATCCTACCTTCCGTATGCCTAGCCTGCCGAGCTATTCTGGGAATTCCAGGGCAAAAACCCATGTTGGTGGCTTTGAGGTGACTTTGTCCCTGTTAACGAAAAGTGAAGCTGTCTTGTGTAGAGCGTTGGCGAGCATACTGACAGATCATGCGTTGGAGTGGTTTTTGGCCCAGTCGTCAGAGTCAATTTCTAGCTATCAAGATTTCAAGAGAAAGTTTTTGGCGAGATTCAGTGCATCTGGGGCGCAGCCCATTAGAAAGCAGGAGTTATGCGGGATCAGGCAGAAGGCTGGTGAAGGGATTGCAAGTTACACGGAGAGGTTCATGAAATTCACTAATCAGATTTCTGACATTGAGCAGAGCAATATCATTATGCTGTATAGTTTGTTGCCAGGGCATTTCAAGAGGGAGTTGGGTATGAGGTTGCCGAGAGACGGCGAGTTGTATAAAAGAGTAAGGGGATATTGTGGAGGCCATAATGATGATGACGCGAGAATAACGCATGCGACAACATCAGCGATGAAGAAGAGTATTAAAGAGAGAATTGATTATGTGAAGGATGAAAAAAGGGGAGATAGAGGGGGCAGCGGCGGGATCCAGGTCGGAGGAAGTGGTGGCCGAGGTGGAGGCCGTGGTCCAAGAATGATTATTAAGTATGACAGGCTGAACACCAGTATTAGCGAGATTCTGAAAAGGATGAACTTTCCGCCGGCTTATCCCATCAAAGAAGGAACAATAGGAGCCAGAGACCAGAACAGTTTTTGTGAATATCACCAGGCTAATGGGCATTTGACAGAAGATTGTTATAATTTGAGGAGAGTGATTCAGGCGATGATTGATGGAGGCGAATTAAAGGAATTCCTTGAAAGAAATGTGGGGCGAGATGAAGAGGCGAGACCTGAGAGAAACTTGGTCGATGTTATTCAAGATCCTTTCCCTAGCGTGGCTTAGCTCAATAGCCAGATTATGACATTATCGCACAGCTTCAATGTCCCAGAGTATGCCGCAGGTGAAGATAGGGTGATCAGTTCTTCCAGGCGAGAATTGGCAGTGACGAAAAGTCATGGAAGTCAGTCGGTGATAATAACCATTTATCTGGGAAACAACATTGTACAGAGAGTATTGGTAGATTCTGGGGCCAGCATGAATATTTTGTATTATGAAGCTTTTAAGAGAATGAGATATACTGAGGCGAATTTGGTGCCTTATAACGGATTTTTGGAAGGATTCACCAATCATACCATGAAAGTGAAGGGCACAATAATTTTGGAGGTTGAGATTGGAGAAGGCAGGTTGGCAAGAATCGAGAATGTAGAGTTTATGGTGATTGATCTGGTTTCCCCATATAATGCCATAGTTGGGATCCCGTTCATGCAAAGCTTTAAAATGGTGTTATCTATCCCGCACTAGAGGGTGAAGTATCCAACTCCTAATGGCATGGGATGTTTGAAGAGTGAAGTGATTACGGTTATGAAAAAGAAAAAGGAAATGCAAAAGGCCAAGGCGGCAAGCACAAGCTTCAATGACGATAAAGTCGGCATCCACTTGATTGAGAATAAATGTGGTTGAAAGGCATGGAAGATGAGGTAGATTGGGAAGTGATCAAAGCATAAGTTGAACAATACGGCAATGATTGTCGCATCGACAAGTGAAGCCCTGGAGAATATAGAGATTGAGATTGAGGAAATACGGGAAACTGAGGTGATTGATGTGCGAGAATCAGAAAAGGAGGTGCGTGGTCAGGAAGTCACTGGCGAGAATGGTTTTGCAATGAAAGTGGTGAATGTGAATCCCAATCTGAGCTATGCTAGGGCAGTGCGATTTGTTCAGATGGCGGAGCCGAGAATTGAAGAGATTGTGGTGAGTCGGAGGAGGAATGTGAATCAATTGAGGTTGAGGATAATGAAGGGCGGCCTACAAGGAATGTTTTTGCCGATCCGAGAAAGGTGGTTGTCGCCCAGGGTCAAAAAAGAAAGACGATTGAGGTGGACACGTTACAGGTGAGGGATGAGCCCGACATCCAAACCCTAGAAGAATTAGAGGAGGTGGAGATTAACAGTTATTTCCCTGAGCAGAAAGTTAAGATCGAGAAGCAGTTATCAAGGGATGAGCGGGATTGTTTTGTTGAGTTTTTGAAGGAAAATCTAGATGTGTTTACTTGGCAACCAGAAGATATGAGGGGCATTGATGAAAATGTCGCCATGCACTGTCTGAATGCTGACCGCAATATTGAGCCATTTAAGCAGAAAGTTAGGCACTTGTCGCCAGAGAAGGAAAAGGCGGTTTCGGAGGAAGTGGATAAGCTGTTAAAGGCGAGAATCATTGAGAAGATTCAATACCTAATTTGGTTGGCTTGTCCCGTCATGGTTTTGAAGGCGAATAAGAAATGAAGAATGTGTATCGACTTTATAGATCTGAATACGGCATGCCCTAAGGATTGCTATCCTTTGCCCAAGATTGATAAGTTGGTAGATTCGATTGCTGGCCACAAAGTTTTTAGTTTCATGGATGCTTACTCTAGATATCATCAGATTAAAATGGCCGAGGAGCATAGGGCAAAAACAGCCTTCGGGACACAAAAAGGGAATTTTTGCTACAAAATGATGTCGTTTGGACTGAAGAATGCCGGAGCGACTTATCAAAGAATGGTGAATGAGGTATTCAAGTCGCAGATTGGGAGGAATATTGAGGCGTACATCGATGATATGGTGATTAAGACTAAGGAAAATGACCATCTGCTGGATCTCGCTGAAACCTTTGATAATATGAGGAAAAATTCTATGAAGTTGAACCCCAGCAAGTGCACATTTGGGGTGACGGCGGGAAAGTTCTTGGGATTTTTGGTGAATAGGCGAGGGATTGAGGCTAACCCTGAGAAGATTTAAGCCTTGCGGGATATGTCGCCACCGAAGACTATTCGCGAGATCCAGGGATTGAATGGGAGGATTATTGCTTTGGGGAGATTTATATCAAGGTCAGCAGAGCGATGTTTGCCATTCTTTAAAGTTTTGAAAGGCGGGAAGAAGTTTTCTTGGGATTTTTGGTGAATAGGCGAGGGATTGAGGCTAATCCTGAGAAGATTTAAGCCTTACAGGATATGTCGCCACCGAAGACTATTCGCGAGATCCAGGGACTGAATGGGAGGATTATTGCTTTGGGGAGATTTATATCAAGGTCAGCAGAGCGATGTTTGCCATTCTTTAAAGTTTTGAAAGGCGGGAAGAAGTTTGTCTGGGATGAGGAGTGCAATGTTGCGTTTGAGCAGATGAAGACTTATTTGGGGAAGCCGCCATTATTGTGTAGCATGGTTGAGGGAGAAAAATTGTTTGTTTATTTGGCGGCTTCAGATTATGGGGTTGCCGCTGTGTTGGTGAGAGAGGAAGGAAGTATTCAGAGGTCGGTGTACTATGTTTCCAAGGCTCTGAGTGAGGTCGAGGCGAGATATTTAATGCCGAAAAGCTGGCCTATGCTTTAGTGATTGGTGCGAGAAAATTGAGAGCTTATTTTGTGGCGCACACTATTATGGTGTTGACTGATGCCCCGCTGAGGAAAATTTTTCAACAACCTTATACAGTGGGAAGATTGTTAAAATGGTCGATTGAGCTGACTGAGTTTGATATAAGGTATGAATCTTGCTGGGCAATAAAGGCGCAGGCTTTGGCTGATTTTATTGTTGAAACTTCATTCACCAAGTCTCAGGTGGAATTGACAGAAGAGGCAGGGAAGAAAAGGGCGACAAAGAGAGTTGTGCCCAGTTTGATTGAGGAGAAGGAGAGGCCGCCAAACTGCTGGAGTTTGCACGTGGATGGCTCATCAGCAAAAGAGAGCGGGAATTATTCTAGTTTCACCGGATGAGGAGCTCAAGTACGAGAAGGTGCTAAGATTTAAGTTTGCGGTCTCTAATAATCAGGCGGAATATGAGGCGTTGATTGCGGGAATTAAGCTGGCGAGAGATATTGGGCTTACTAAGATTGTCATTCACTCAGATTCCCAGTTGATTGTTAACCAAGTGAAAGGCGAGTATGGAGTGTTGCATCCCATTTTGATGAAGTATTGTAATTTGGCGAGAAACATTTTGAAAGGTTTTGATTTTTGGGAGCTGATACAGATTGACAGAGCTGAAAATTCGCGGGCAGATTCTTTGAGAAGGTCAGCAGGAGGCGACATGCAGGATTCAGTTAGTGAGCCAATGGTGGAGTATGTTGACATGCCGGCAATCAACAGGCCAGTGATCTTGGAAATTGATGAAGCTGAAAAGAATTGGGTAATTGAAATGAAAGAATTTTTGGATAAGGGAGAGTTGCCGCCGGAAGAGGAAAAGGCCAAGCTGATAAAGGTGACCTCGCCAAGATTTACAGTCCAAGACGACATTCTTTATAGAAAGTCTTTTACAAAGCCGCTTATGAGATGTGTTGAGCCCAGTTTGGTGCAAAAAGTTTTGTTCGAGATTCACGAAGGGGTATGTAGAGGCCATCCCGGGGCGAGAACATTGGCGGACAAAGTTTTATTTCATAGGTATTATTGGTCCAGCTTGAGGCGGGATGCAGAAATTTATGTGAAAAAATGCGAGAAATGTCAGAGGCACGGCAACATTCCAAGGCAGCCAGCGACTGAGCAAACTCCTATTGTGGCGACATGGCCATTTGATATGTGGGGGATTGATTTGATAGGGTCTTTTCCAAAGGCCAAGGGCGGATGTCAGCATGTGGTTGTCGCGGTGGATTATTTTACTAAGTGGACAGAGGCGAAGGCACTGGCAATAATCAGTGAGGATAATGTGATAAAGTTTGTTCAGGAAAACATCTAGTGTAGATATGGGCTGCCAAGTGCGAGTGTAAATTCGGACCACGGTTTGAACCGTTTATGAAATCGTGGTTTGAGACCGAACTGAACCAAACCGAGGTGGTTTGGTTTGGTTTGGTTTGAAATTTTCTATGGTTCAATTTGGTTTGAGATTTTTTCAAACCGAATACTAGTGGTTTGATCTCCAAATTCCTTCCAAACCGAACCATGTCCACCCCTAAGTGTAATATAGAAAAGAAACTTTATTGTGCCCTTTTTTGTTTTCTTTTTTGTTTTCTTTGTGGCTTTTTTTTTATCGTTTGAGCAATTACTTTCAAGCCACTGTTTTCTTAGAATTTAAGGCATTGGACATATACTCCCTCCATCTCAAAAATGATTTTCCTATTTTATTTTAATATGAAGTTACTTTAAATAATAATTTTAGATTAATTTTATAGTTTTAAACTTATTATTTACACACCATTATATATACTAGCAATAACAACTTTTATATATTGTTTTGGATAGTTAAATTAACTTCAAATTACCTTCATGTTAAAAAAAAAATTAGGATGATCATTTCGAGACAGAAGGAAGTAGTAGTTAATTTATTGTGAATACGTATGTTATGAGATTGTATTATTTATGTAGTTTTCATGATAACCTTAGTTCATCAGTTTACTTGATTGCTATACTTTTTCTTATTAATTCTAAATAAGTTACTATCTCTTTCTCAGAGTAAATACTCTTTTTTCTCAAAATGAATAATTCTTTTGTCCCAAAATGTGTTTCTAATTGATTTTTAATTTTTATATTTTAAAAATATTTTATATTATAGTTGGAAAAGTGCAAATCTGAAATTAGATAGCAGGAATATACTCCGTATATGAGTTTTTATCATTAAAAAGTCAATCGTTTAAGATTGTCCCTTAAATATAAAAATGACATTCATTTTCGAAAATAAAAAGTATTGTATATAGGATGTTAACTAAAGACTATGATTTCATTGTATGTAAATTCCATTAAGTGAACCAATAAGTTTTCCATTTCAGTGCTTAAGTAATACATTTTTCGTATCTTAAAAATGATTGACAAATGAGAACAATTCGAAAATAATACATTATAAAAATTTTGAGAAGTTTTCTAATTTCTAGTTGTTCGCCGACAACTTAGAAGTTATCAATTGTTGGCCATTAGAGTTAATCTCTTATTATTCATTTCGACCGGAGTTGGTTGCCTTCTCAGCATTTAGTTGACAATTGAGAATGATTGATAACGGAAACAACTAAGAAACGACTGCAATATTTTCGCTGTTTGGTCGTCGAAATGTTCGTCGGAAGTTGGTTGCCTTCTCGGCTGACAACCGAGAACAACCATTCTCGCTGTTTAATCACCGGGAGTTTGGATCAAGCAGAAGTTCAGTGAAGTCGGCGGAGTTGATCGTTTCTTCTTAGTTGTTTAGTTGACAAGCCTGTGGAACTCACTAATAAGTTTCCCACGTTTGGTCGCAGTGAGCCGGTGGTCGCCGGAATAGATCGTGTTCTTATATTAATTTATTTGACAAAATTGAGAACATAATTAGATAAGTTTTTGGTTGTTTGGTCGCCCGAGTTGGTGATCGCTGGAGTTATGATCGTATTTTTAGTAGTTTAGTTGACAGAACTGAGAACTTGCGATAAGTTCTCGGTTGTTGGTCAAAGCAAGAGTTGATGGTCGCCGGAGTTGATCGTGTAGTTGATCGTGTTTTTAGTAGTTTAGTTTACAACCGAGAACTTCATTGATAAGTTCTCGGTTGTCCCGTCACCGGCTTGGTGGTAATCGCCGAAGTTGATCATGTTATTAGTAGTTTAGTTTGACAACCGAGAACTTAATGATAAGATTAAGTTCTCGGTTTGTTTGGTCACCCGAGAGGTCGCCTAGGAGTTGATCGTGGGTTCTTAGTAGTTTAGGTTGACAATCGAGAACTTACCGATAAGTTACTCAGCTTGTTTGATCGCCTAGGAGGCTATAATCATGTTCTTATTAGTTTAGTTGACAGCGA